>JAUYWI010053045.1:0-17655 GCA_034780595.1 Parotoplana pacifica
GCCAAACATCACGTGTCAATTGATCGTCCAGGACATCCATGTATTACAAGAAAACCATCAACAGTTGTTGGCTTTGATAACTATGTCTCGTCCACAGTGGATTGCATTGAAGAAAATATTCAAAAGTTCATGATTGGTCAGTGTGGATGCCAAGATCCTGAACGTTACAAACGTAGAGACCCCAAGAATCAGAGCAATGTTCCACCAAGCTGTCTACAACTTGGAACTGAGGCATATAATATTGACAGCAAACTGAGGAATTTAGAGGACCTTGATAGAACTCAGGATAACTTTATAAATCTAGCTCTGATGAATAAAACTGAATTGAAGCCATTATTTAATGGATTTCTTTGCTTCAATGATATTTATTTCAAAACCACGATGCCCAATATGACTTGTCCTACATATTGCAAGGATACAGTTTACTCAATTGGACAAGCTATAGACATTGCATGGCCAACAAATCTACAAGACTTTTTTAGCAATATTATGCCAACTTATTGGGACCTGTTAAAGAATACAAACGTGACATCCATAAAAGCTCCTCCGACGATTGAGAATATGTTGACCTATTATTATTCTATAATTAGTCAATTGAATAAGAAGTTTCTGGAAACACGATCGGATAGTAGCGAAAGAATACAAAATGAAAAGGAAGCTTTGCCTATACTGATGAGGAGTTACTCTATGCTCAATATTTATGCGGCTGATGACAGGATTACAGCGATAGTGAAGGAGGAGATCTATGCTGGTCCAACCTGGTCAGCGATATTGGTGGCAACATGGGCCTTTGGATCGATATGAGCGTTCTCTCATCTTTTCAATTGTTCGAGTGGTTCCTGTTTGTGGTTCAAAAAGTCTATAAGGCTGTAAAGAAGATATAAAAAGTTGATGATAAGGAAACTCACATTTGTGATTGAGTTGGAGTTAGTAGTGACTTTTTAAATAATATTTATTATGGATTCTATATACTTGTTATTTAATAAAAAGACATTGATACAAATTTACTTGAAATTATAATTTTAAATTTTGCTAAACAATGGCAACAATTATATAATGTTTCCAAAAGAAAATTATTCTAATAAGTTTTTCTTTGTTAATCGTTTATTATCATATCTAATTATAAACTGTCATGAATAGGTGTGTCCAGCTGGGGAAACACCCAACATAAAAAAGCTTTCTAAAATATATTATATTTTAATATTTAATTTTTTTAAATTATGATATGTTTATAAAATATTACAATTGTAACAAATTATAAATCAATTGGTATTCACACACTAACAATTCAAATTAATGTCTATTCATCAGTACATCCACTTCAAGACCACTTTTGAACATTTGGTCTTCATCAATATCAAAGTACTTTTTTGCCAATAGCTTCTTCTTTTTCTGTTCTTATGCAAAATTGCCAAATTTCTTTACTTCTATGCTTTGATATGAAATATACGAACATCTTATATTATTTAGGCAATGATTATGCCTAGCTGAAGAGGCCCAACAAGGCCGAAACAGCTGTCCAGGGCTATCATTTGCGAGTAATATACATATGAATAAGTAGTATATTTTTATCAAAGTATACCTGTTTCTTTATTATTGCTCTTAAACAGATTATTCTTTTTATTATGTTTTATGTACTAAGAATAGATGTTAGCCTTGAACACCCAATTCTCAAGAAGCCAACTACTAGTTAGAACACCATTGAAGAAACCTCATCTATGACGAAAAATGCTAACAACTGTGACAAACAACAAAGCACTTACACAAAGTTCGAGAATTTGGGGATGCAGCAGAGGGGGTCACCGTTTCAGCAGAATACCATGCGTCTCTTTCATACTGGCTGGTATATTCGATTATATAGGCTATTATTGGAGCGTAATTCTCTTCGCCAGGCCGCCAGGAAATGTGGGCAGTTCGCTTGCCTCCCTGCAAGCCTAGGCAGTCGACCCGGATATCCGTTGGTAGGTTAGGACGACCTGCAACAGAGATGGAGCACCAAAATATGGTCACCGATATTTTTTTAATTAAAATGTTGACACATCAATTTTGATGATTAGCAGCGTATCTTGCAAGTTTTACGCAACATATTGTGTAATTAATACTATTTTTTAAAATCAAATAGACAGATGTACTATTTGATTATCTCTACGAATATATTAGCACTATAATGGCACTATAAATCATACTATGAAAATATTGTTCATTTGGCTTTTGCTGAAATCTAATCTATGTACAATGTACCTACAAGGCATGATGTATATTATGACATGAAGAGGTGGGTAGCCAGGTACCTAGTCAATTATTGTCAAAATTCTGAACTTGGCATTTACACTAACTACATGGTCTTACAAGCCACAGAGAAAGAACATCTCATGATCAACCAAAATTCATAAAATACTTTACTTTTTAAAATAATTTGATCCCAACTTTCTAGCAGCGCTTTGAACTGAAAACTGTCAAAGCCTAAATGAAACGTTTAGATAAATAAGTTGCAAAATATTGTTTGTTCCAATAGATTTTGGTAGATGAGCGTTTCAGAAATAATCTAATTAGGTTGGAAAAGATTGTGAGCCGCACAGTTGGATAGAAATAAATGAATAATGAGAAGCATTATAATTTATAAAATACCTAATAGACCATTACCATACAGACATACAAACACACCTTCATAGAACATCACATATTATACACATAATACATAAGTCGATTAATCTGTAAAAATGTAGAATATATTATTTTAATCTAAACTTTTTTAGACTTTAAAGTTATTAGTCATTTAAAATTTTACTAACATCTTCATTGAATATGATTTTACTCTAGAAGGAGTACGCAGGCAAGTCTGTATTATGGAAACAATATAGAGTAGAAAGAGAAATTATAATCTTTTGGGTTTTGTAGCTATCCGTTAGTGCATAAATAAGGATAGGAGCGGAAAGTGTGAAACATTTTGCATTCTGCAATCCAAGGCGGTATTTATATACCAATAAATAAGATAATGAGATCTACAATGTGCCATTGCTAGTCAGGATCTAGGCAAAAAGCAATGAGTACGGGAGACGGGTGGATTTGTGTGGTCCTATCTTGTAGGAGTCAAAAACACAGTACCTATTGCTGACAAAAAAACACAACTAGAAAATATGGATATCACTTGATCTATTGTATACAAACTTAATATATTTAAGAGTTAGAAATAATTAAAACAGGAAAGATAAATTCATATATGCTCTTCTGAAATAGGCATCCTTGAATAACAGTGTCATCTAAATCTTTATTACTATGCCATAAATAATTTAAGTAAGTAATTTACTCTAGCAAGGTTGATATGCCCAGATAGTGCTTATCAGATTGAAATTTAATTAATTAAAATCTTTGAATAATTAAAACCAATATCAAAATAAAGACAGTTAAATCTGATTAAAAATGGATGACTTTCTGATATATTAAAACATAAATTATACAAAAACTAGAAAGAAAGAATAGACAATGATCTACACAAAACAAAATCTCCGAAAGTTACTAAAAGCAAAAGCAATAGAACGTGTTAATAGCTCTACCTATGTTTTATATTACATAGAAATAAATATATTATGAAAATAATACTGATATAATTTGATAAATATCGAATCATGTTAAAATTATAGTCGTATCGTAAAAGCTTGACATATAAATGTTCCTTTTTTACTTATTCTAAGTTCTGGGAAATAAATCCAGAAAAAGCTATTCTATTAACAATTTATTGGATGCATAACGATAGATTTTAAAGAATAATTTTGACAAAAAGCAATTCAGGTGAGATACACTCTTTACCAGCTTTAAACAGATAATTTGGCTATTTAAACTCAAAAGCAACATGGGAGCCCAGGATAGCTATTTGGACCGTGTTGTGGTCTCATCAGCTAGGCATATCCAAACTTATCAATGCAAAGCATTTTGGGTATGCCTAGCTGATGAGGAGATCACAACACGGTCCAAATAGCTATCCTGGGCTCCCACTACTTTTCTGTAAAAGCAGTATTGCTTTTGTGTTTAAATAGCCAAATTATCTGTTCAAAGCTGGTAAAGAGTGTATCTCTCCTGAATTGATTTTTTTTTATTCTAACCCTCTTGGCCACATATTTTTCTACTTTTAATAATGTTGACCTTGAAAAATCGATATCTCCATTCTTTCGCATTCCATCTTATTACGTCACTAAGACAAAAAAGTATATGCCCAATTTTCAAATATCTCAGCAAAGTTAAGTCACAAACAGATAGAACATGAAAACACCTGATCACTATAACTTATTTATAAATATTTAATATGTCTTTTCTATAATACAAAACAGTAGAACACCAACTTATAACATCCATTTTTATGTCCTTTAATGTAACAAAAAGTTCATACTAGTAGAAACCAAATGTGCATACTTAATAAAAACCAATTAATCATGTTAGTGTTAGCTATAAAAATATAGGCACGGTTGAAGATATCTCCAAAGAATTTCCAGAAACATTTCGGCCTAGACTTGATTAAAGTCCTGGGTATCAGTTTAATAGGATACCGAAATGTTAATAACATGTTATCCAAACGCGTTTAGTAATAATAAAATCAGTGCGATGTGCCCACTGTGGAAATCACCTGCAGCATAGCCAGCCTCTATATTTCAAATGTATTATTACATTTAATTGATTAAAAAAAATCAACTAATCAAGTAAACATCTTCTAAAAGTCAACATTCTGTAACTACATTAAACTAGGGAGTCAAATAAGTGTCGTGTTTTATTACTTTTGGTTAGGTGAACACATTTAAGAAATTTTGATCTACATAATATAAGGTATTATAATTGAGTGGTATATTTAATTTAAAAGAACTATTTCATAATAAGATGCTATGTACATAGTGAAATGTGATGAAATTAAATTATGCAAATAAAATTAAATTCTGATGAAGAATGGCATGTGTTAATTTTCTAACTTTTAAACTAATTGTAAATTATATTTTAATTCATCTAAAAAAAGTACCAAAATCATCAGTCTTGTCTTGTGTCGGACATGAAACGGGCTCGGAAATAAATAAATAAATTGGCAGATGATATTCAACCAATTTCTCTTAATCTTTTTTATTAATAACGATCCATAGTTTTTTTTTTAGTTGACCTTAATAATTTTCAAAAATATCCACTGTACTCCTCCCCCAATAGGAAATTTCTTTAAATTAAAAAAATACCATTCATAGAAAACTATTGACATTTATCTATGTGACTTAGCAACTTAACCGATAAAATATAACCTGGGGTGTGTGGATGGGGGACATAATTTACCCCTCCACTCCTATATTTTGATTTGGTTGAGAATACCTATGTATGTTGAGGGATAAAAGGAGCATGTCTGATGAAGTCATAAGGTCCAAAAATTAAACTTCAAAGTTACTGAGTGGTTAAGGCCTCAAAGCTATTTCTGTATTGATTTTTATGAAAATCACTTGATTAACTTTGTTAACCATCTTTAATATTAGACCAGGAATGATTTTGTTATAAACAAAAAATAGTTTGGTTCAAATTTTATTTTAAACGGAGGGTCACACCATAAACTCCACTAAGAAGTTATATGTTGAAAAATAAATTTCATACCAATCGGTTGAGTCGTTTTCGAGAATACGGCAGTGACCACGACTCATTAATTTTAAAATTCTAAAAAGACCATCACAGCATAAAATAAGCAAGCCACCAAATTGATTTTTTTCGAAATATCAATAGTTTCATAGTAATTTTCTTACGTGCATACTCCTATTCAAACATAAGATAGAGTTTTTTCATTCATAGTTAAACTCGGAATAATAGTAACTACTGAATGATGAATACCCCAACAAGGGGCCTGCTAATTATATTTTGACCATTTTTACACCTTATCCAAAACAAAATTTCTGACTCTTAGTACATAGATATCATCTATTATACTCTTAACACATTAATTGGCCAGGACCTGCTTTGACAGCGTCAGTGCCCTTTAATAAAAAAACAGGCTTCCAATATATTCTTTCTGAGTATCTTCTTATGCAACTATAGAAATTTTTCCTTACTTTGATATTTTGATATAAAATATACGACAATTTTATATTGCTCAGGCTGTGATTATGCCTAGCTGATGAGGCCTAACAAGGCCGAAACAGATGTCCTGGTCTATCACTTGAGAGTAATATAAATAAGTAGTATATTTTTATCAAAGTATACCTGTTTTTTAACATTACTCTTAACATATACATATTTTTGACTCTTAGTAGATAGATATCTTCTATTATACTGAAGGAATGGTCAAAGCAATTCTGGAAAGTTGTTTTCTAGGAAAAAATGAAAGAGGAAAACCAAGAAAAGGGATGTTAGAAGAATTCAAACCAAACTCCTATAGAGAATTGAAGGATGGAGAAAGTGGATGCCATAGAATTGAACCTGCCTAATAACTGATTCGGCACACACTATAGATAGATATAGATTATACTGAAAGCTTGCTATTTTGAAAACAGTACCTCGCCGCTAATATGTAGCATACTGTGTTTAACATTTTAATAATTTTCATTTAAAAACAATCAATGTTTTTTCTAAACTGTCATATTCGAACATTTGTTTTTGTGGTCCTTTGACGTGGTCTTCGGGCGTATAGTTCAAAGATTAATATTGATTTTCTGTTAAATCAGTGAGATCACTGAACTAAAGCAATAATAATACCTACCAAATAGTATATTGCTATCTGTTTTTTTATAATTAAGATAACAACATGAATTCTCCCATGTAATGGATATATTTGATAAAACATATATATTACACATTGCTGTAACCAACAACATGTTGATATTAAATTTGGACTGTAGTTATTAGTTCTATAGTCACATTTGTCCAACTAACCACAGGTTTTTAACATTAAAATAAAGTGTACCATGATATCATACATACACTCCATAAGTTGAAATTATTAAAACTATATTTAACTACCTATTCATATAATATACAGTTTTATATACCACTCACTGTCTCATCATATAATTGAATACTTTAAAAAATACTTGGATACATGTGGATCCAGCAATCTGGCCCTATTAGAATGCATATAATGATCTAATAATGTTTGATAAGATTAAAAAATATTTTGCTAAAATACCCAGGTAACTCTTCCAGCATTAACAAACCCATCATCCCTCTGAACCTAATTACATTACACTGCCTGTACACATGTAAAAATTATTGTATATTTATCATAAAGCAATCATTTATGGCTGGATGGAACACGCAAAGTGGTTGCAAACACTACAAAATTGCAAAAATTAAATAGTATAAATGCATATCAATCGACATGTTTAGTAGTTGGCATTTTAAGAAATCTAATTAAAGTGATTGATTTAATCATATTATAATCGATATCTGTATGCACGTTTTGTAATCACCAGATTGTCTCTGGCAATTCGAGCATTTGGCCAGAAATTTATAATTACTTTACGTATGAAATAAATAGTACATTACGATTTCTACCAACAAACAAATTGAAGTCAGTATGCATAAAAGTATAAATATTTAAATGAAAGCTATCCAATCTATAATAGATTACTAACTGTAGTAATAAATTCTAAGATTGAAATATATTTGAAAACTTATTCGTCATTATGCTACATAAATATTCATAAAAACACACAATGTTGTTAAAAGGCTATTATAAGCTCTCTAGCTCAAACTATTCTGAAAGCTAAATATTTAAAAAAGTTAATTATGATATTTATTCTTACTATTATGTCTTCAAAACAGTATAATGTAATATAATAAATATTACTAACTATTGGTACAGTGAAATATGCCCTTTACTAATTCATGAAGTCTATTGTAATGTTGCAATCATAATCTATATGATCCACACCACCACTTGTCAACTTGCGCTGGGACGTGTTCACATTTTTTATGACTCTCCAGTCAGTTTAGGATTGTAACGGGATGGTAAAAAGGAATAATTGATGATCCCAAATGTATCAGTTTTATGTATAGATTTAGCAGCTTTCAAAATCGTACATTTTCAATATTATGCTGAACAATGATGTTACAATTATTGTGCACCAGTTAAATTGGATTATAATATTAAAACCAATTTTAAAGCCACAATATGACATACATAAATCTACTTTCAGAGGCATCTGCGGTACTATCTATCTCAGAATCTATCACATAGTGTTTGCCAAGGTGAAAAAGCTAACACCATTAAATATTTAGTAATATTAAAATTAATTATCCATTGAAACTATGGAAGCTCGACTCGAATAACACATCACACCATAATATTATTATATGCCAATTAAAACCTCAAAAAACTGCATCTATATTAGAACTAGTATTTCCAACAGAAGAACATGAAATAAAGCATTTGTGCAAATAACACTAGAAATCCCCATGGACACTACTTGAAAACCCGTCAAATATGCGCTATATACATATAGGCAAAGATTCAAACAGAATGAAACGATTTGTACAAACATAAATTTGTCTCCTTGCCATGTGTGTGGCGTAGACGGACACGAATTAACACTAACACTTTAACAAATAAATAAATCATGAAATCAATTGGTTAGTTAGTTTTTTTTTAAATAAAAATTATTTTTGTAATATTCCACGAACCTGACGTTAAAGAAATCCACAAATAAAATCAAGATGATTAAAATTCCATCAAAGTAGGTAGCTAAAAATTTACCACTTTTAAACAGACTAAGATCGTGAAAATTGCCAAACACTAACAAGTTACAAAGTTTGACTATTTTCAGCAGTGATTCATAGCTTCCTATGGAGATGCAATCGAGTTAATATTGTCTCTCTTTCTCCCATTTAAAATGTAGTTGCATTAACAAACAAAAAACACAATTTATCTGATCAAGTCAAAAGGTTAAATGTTACCTATCAATATCACACACACTCACTGGCTGACTGGCAAGCAATAGAAAGAATTTAGATAAAATTAAAATGCGTAAAACAAAATCTCAGACGTGATGCGTTTACTAAATTTCATTATATCTCACAACTTTACTTAAACTAAAAGTATTATTATCACTTTACATAACAAACCTAAATGTACAGTAGATATCAGAAGAGTGGTGCAATAGATCAGGATGGAAAACTAATCAATCTTGCTGTAAGAGACAAAAAGAACTTAATGACCAAACCAAATTTGGAAACTGTCAAAGTGAATAGTAATAATAATATTATAGTACTCATTCACAGCTTCTAAAATGTACTATTGAAACTATGCACCGTCACAAAATATCGTGCCACGAAATAGGTCCCTACATACCTCCTTGTTAATTAGAAACCAACACAGTCTACACGCAGGGTTCAATCAACTTTTTCAGAGGCAAACGTTTGAATGGCCTATTGTGTATTGAGTACTATTAAAAAACGATTTGTCTTAAGTTGCACATTGGGCACAAGAAGGTACTGATGGGGTCACTAAATATATTTTTCCTATACCGAAAAATCTTGTTGAAAAAAAGTTGCTTCGATTTATGTCAAATTTATCCTACTGACTTCTGTTGATGTTGTGGTTATTGTTGTGGTCCACGGTTTTCTTCCTGAAGTACTCCCAATGTTGATATCCCTTAAGTTCCAGGCTGGGTTCCATTCTAAACTTGTGGAAGCTATTTTTTCCTCCTTAGATAGTGAGTTGTATTTTTCTTCTTTAACTCTCCTTTCCTTTACGTAGCGGCATCTGCGGTGTGGTAATTTTTTTTCTCTTTTTGCCGGTGCTATAAATTATGGTCTTGGCCATGTCATATAGCCATCCTTTTCCTTCTTGGTTGCCTTGACTTCCTTCGTTAGCAATTTGTCTACCTCTTCGCTTCCATGTAACCCACAATGACCAGGAACCCATTCGAATGTTATTTCTTTCATTTGATTATTCACTTCTTCTGGCAGGTCGCACGTTCTTGCCAATAAGTTTTTTTAATTGCATTTTTGCACACTTTGCTATCAGTCACGATCTCCGCTTTGCTCTATTCTTTCCGCAATCATTTCCGTCTGGTACGATGAGCAAAACTTCCCTGCCGGAATTCTTTTAACTTCGGTGGTTTCTCCCTCTTCTCTGCTTCTCTTGATGATCACTCCCACGCCTCTGTTTTTTCTTCCCTTTGCGTCAGATCCGTCTGTGCAAACAATCTAATCATATCCCTTGTTGTTGTCATGGTCACATTTTCTTTTATGTGTATTCTTCGTTTTTTTTCTTTCGGTGTTGAACTTCATCATTGTCTGTTTCCATGGGGTTCTGATCTCATTATTCCCAGTCATTTTTGTTGTTCCCCATGATCCTGTCCCATTTCTTTTTCGCCTAATTTTTCGAGTCTCTTCTTCTGTTGATGTTGCAAGCAATTAGAAAAATTGGCGTGGTCCTACATTTACAGTAAAATTGTTTTCATAAAAAAATAATTTAGTTATTTTATTTAAGTATATTACTTGCAAATAGTATTAATCATAATTTTATAAAAATAACACGAAACATTTTTATGAAAACCTCTTTCCCATAACGCGAATTTCTGTTTACTTGTAGCATCAACATAAGATTAAATTAGAAATAAATCGAATCACCTTTTTCACAGAATAAATTTTCAGCATAGGAAAAATACATTGACACATCAAGTTGAGCTTTCTTGTGTCCACAGTGTAACTTAAGACATAGGCGTAGGAGCTAAATTAAGCGCAGGAATTTTTAAGGGTGCTAGAGTGCTGTGGGAGGTAGATGACCTATTTTAAATGATGATATGTATGAGCACCTAAATGGATGGTCCTGGGAGGGGGAGGGAGGGAGGTATTCCCGCCGGAAAATTTTGAATTATAGATTCAATTTTATGCATTTCTAAGTCATTTGTTTGTATATTTTTAAAGAAAGATCTTGTCAGAAAAATATAATCTAATATGTTATCTGGATTTCGATTTAATATGAAAATGGGTGGGGCCCACTCCCAGAAAATGTTAGATTCCCTTTTTGCATTTTAGTGACTGATTTTGTATATTTTTATAGAAAGATCTTGTTATTTTGAATTTAAAAAAGTCTGCTGACAAAAATCATTTTATTATTATAAATTCTTGGGGGAGCGCAATGATATTTAAGCAACATCTGGGGAGGGGGGCACACGCCCCCCCCCTCAAACCTCTTCGGATCGTATGCCAAAATAATAACATCTTACCTTGCACGAGCACTCGAGCTGATTTGATATCAAAGTCCAGACCATTGGTTGCGTTGCAAGCATAGTTACCCGAGTCATCAGGACGCGTGCCCTCAATTATCAGTGCATTGTCCGGTTCTCGGCCAAGACGAAATCTGACCCCAGTTTTTGGTGGCTGTCCGCTATTGGCCAGGCCCACTGGCAGCGGCTGTCCATCTCGTGTCCAGACCACCTCCAGATTGTGCATCTCCTTGGGGTCGGTCTCAGCCTGACAGGTGAGCTTGATTGGATGGTTCTCCGACACACGAACTCGCCGTGGGCCAACCAAAATACGAGTGGGTCGCCGCACTTTTAGTTGACCCGAGGCACGGTTAGTGCCAAAAAGATTTCTCGCTGAGCATTGATAGGTTCCGCTGTCTGAGAGACGAACACTCTAAAATACCAAAACACATACAAGCAAATGAATAATGTTGTGATCTTTTATTAATTTGGTATACTTAGAATTAGCATATTGGCACTTACAAACCTTACCCTGTAGCTGATGATCAAAAAAAGAATGGAATGTATATTATCATCAATCTTGTTATATCATTTGCAAGTAATATGAATAAGTAGTATATTTTTATTCCAAGTATGCCTGTTTTTTTATTATTACTTTTAAACACATTAAATGGCTTTGACAGCGTGAGTGCCTATTAATAAAAAAACAGGCTTCAAAGTACTTTTTTGTCAATATCTTCTTCTTTTTCTCTTCTTATGCAAAATTGGCAAATTTTCTTTACTTCGATGCTTTGATATGAAATATACGAACATTTTATAGTGCTCAGGCTGTGATTATGCCCAGCTGATGAGGCCCAACAAGGCCGAAACAGCTGTTTTAGGCTATCACTTGAAAGTAATATAAATAAGTAGTATATTTTTATCAAAATATTCCAGTTTTTTTTATTCTTAACACTAAAATACTCTGGCAAGGCAGGCTAGCTAACGACCTATTGCCGGAGTAGTAGATGGATATCTCTGAGATACAAACAGGAATACTGTAGTACTCAAACTATTCCATAGACTAAGAGTACTCACCTTTCAAGGTATCTTTTTACCTCATTCTATATGCATCTACAGCAGCGCTTAATATGATCAGTCTACATTTAATTTAAATAGAGATTTCACGAATCACGGAACAGATTTGACATGCCACAAAGAAAACATCCATTGAATGTCGTATAAGAAGACTCAAGTGATGGAACTGTGTAGTGCAATACCATCCATGATCGGTTTGTACCAATGATCGGTTTGGATTCCAAAAGTGGTTCACAATTTGTCTACCAATTTTTTAGCAGCATAATTCTATTCCTTGTTCGGTGAACAAAATGCACCACATTTGGAATCCAAACCAACCGTAGAGGTATGGAAAAAGATTTGGCACAAGAGTTTCGGTTAGTTACCTTTGGCAACACGTTCAGACATGTTTTTGTGAGCTAATGCAATGTGGAAATGGGAACAAACTCCATTTCTAGCGTTCCAAATTCTAGCGTTCCAAATTCGACCGTTATCAGCTTTAAAAGAACCGGATCGCCAACACTGGCTGGTATTCATGGCCCTAGCAATCACAAAACAGCTTCCAATGCCGGTCCGATAAGCCCTGGTCAAATACAAAAAACAAATAAAATTAATCCAAAAAAAAGTTACGTGAAATAAATGGGCAAATCTCCATTTTCATTTTGAATAATTTTGGTGCAGATAATCCATGTGCCTCCTGGGGCGGGTTGATGTAACTTGGCAACAGTGACGGATCCCTGCAACTCTCTCGTTTATTGGAAACAGTGACCGGTCCCATGCAACTCTCTCTTTTGTTGGAAACAGTGACGGATCCATGTAACTCTCTCTTTTGTTGGAAACAGTGACGGATCCCATGGAACTCTCTCTTTTGTTGGAAACATTGACGGATCCATGTAACTCTCTCTTTTGTTGGAAACAGTGACCGGTCCCATGCAACTCTCTCTTTTGTTGGAAACAGTGACGGATCCCATGGAACTCTCTCTTTTGTTGGAAACAGTGACGGATCCATGTAACTCTCTCCTTTGTTGGAAACAGTGACGGATCCCTGCAACTCTCTCCTTTGTTGGAAACATTGACGGATCCATGCAACTCTCTCCTTTGTTGGAAACAGTGACGGATCCTTGCAACTCTCTCCTTTGTTGGAAACAGTGACGGACCCCTGCAACTCTCTCCTTTGTTGGAAACAGTGACGGACCCCTGCAACTCTCTCCTTTGTTGGAAACAGTGACGGATCCATGCAACTCTCTCCTTTGTTGGAAACAGTGACGGATCCATGCAACTCTCTCCTTTGTTGGAAACAGTGACCGATCCCATGCAATCTCTCTCCTTTATTGGAAACAGTGACGGATCCCATGCAACTCTCTCCTTTGTTGGAAACAATGACGGATCCCTGCAACTCTCTCCTTTATTGGAAACAGTGACGGATCCCTGCAACTCTTTCCTTTATTGGAAACAGTGACGGATCCATGCAACTCTCTCCTTTGTTGGAAACAGTGACCGGTCCCATGCAACTCTCTCCTTTGTTGGATACAGTGACGGATCCATGGAACTCTCTCCTTTGTTGGAAACAGTGACGGATCCATGGAACTCTCTCCTTTGTTGGAAACAGTGACGGATCCCATGCAATCTCTCCTTGGGAAGGTAATTTTAGTTGTGATGACCGTGATGGTTGTGGCGATATGATGGATGAAAGTTTAGGGATTTATCAAGTAGGCCGACTTTGAAATTCTGAATATAAATTAAGTTTGATGGATGAGAGCTTCGCTACACTTTTTATTGCAGTAAAAACGCAAAGGCTCTTCTAAAGTGTTCTTTTCTTGACGATCCGTAACAAAATTTATTTCACATTTGCATTTTAAATTGTTGCTTTTTAAAATAATTTCATTTACATATGCCTTTGCTTCTACAGTTAGATTTCAAAAAAGTTTAGAACAAATGACTTTAAGGTCATACTATAAATATTTTCAAAAATTTGTAATCTTGAATAATGACATGTGTGATTTTTAAGTACATTTTGCCTAAACTAGGTCAAACTTCATTTTGTACTAGATGGGTGGGGGTCAGGTGACCTTGGGGGGGGGAAATCAAACATTTTATACCAAAAGTTTCAGATTTTGATCTCATATCTTAGTTTCAAAAAAGATATCTAATGTTGTTATAGAAATACGTTTACAACTTCGTTTTATGTTATTTTAGAAAATCTTCTCAAGAAAACTTCTAAATTTATTATCTCATTTACCTTAAATTCCAAAAAGTCTTTGAATCAGCTGTCTCTTCCTTTAATATGAATTTGTTAGTTGTCAGGGCTTGATAAAAATAACTTTCTTCGGAGAACTTCATTGTCAGCTCGTAGTTGGACACATTTTTAAGGTAAGCAAATGTTCTATTCAGGTGAATGTATTTGCTGGGCCCAGAGGGCGTGGAACATTGAGATACTGTTGAACGGTATCCAGTGAAAATGGGAACTAGAAAAAAAAATTTCCTACAAATTAGAGCAACCATAAAATAACAAAATGCGGTCATTCACCGTTTAAACGCTAATTTATACTCGACGCGTATTTTGAATTTGAGCTGGACTGCAAAAACAGATTTTGAAGTAGTGACGCTGTACGCTAATTATTTTATTACTCTGTGGATAACATAGGCTCAGCTCAACTTCAAGCTACGCTTTGAGTATATACTGGCCTTTACGTCGTTTAGACGCTTCATTCAGATTTCACAGTCTCATTTTTCGTTATAATTCGATAGTTCTAAAAACAGTCTTATACCTACCACTGTTCGAAAATAATCGATTTTTATTAAACATGTGAAATCAAATCTTTCTGAAAGTTTTAATTAGGTACACAGATATCTTGTTAATATATGTAGGTCAATCTGATTGTTTGTTTTATAATATAGGGTGATTCGTAATTAATGTCCGTTTTTTAGATATTTTGAAACTACATGTTTATCTTGATGTACATATATTGATGAACGAGTGACTGCTGATAACAGTTTAGTCATTCGTATGTTGGGGACACTCGCACTGGTTTATCTTATTCAATGATCCAACAAATTCTCAATGGATGCGCACCAGATGGATTCCTCACCTTCTCTCTGATTCATGACAATGCGCGGCCACATACAGCTCATTCGACGACTGAATTTCTTGCATCAAAGAATGTCAAACTGATCCGTCAGCCCCCATATTCTCCTCGTCTGGAATCTATCCGTAACCAAATGGACTTTACAGATAAAGAAGATCTGCAGACATTCTTAGAAGCTCGTCGCTTCCAACATTTACCAGACCTATGATGGTAAAGGTCCTTGAAAAATGGAAGATAGATTTGGACTTCATTGTTGAATGTGAAGGAAATTATGTGCAATAATAAGTTGTCTGACAATTATTGTTCATTTTGTAATGAAATAAAACACATTGGAACTTATCATTTTTGATGTGTTTTCAAAAACAATTGAAGCATACCTGTTTTTTATATTATTGCTCTTAACATATAATATTATAATACTGGTAATAAGTTTATTAATTTTACTGAAATTATGAAAAAATAGATAATGTTGTTTTTTCTCAAGAAAAAGAGAAAACATACAACGACCAAAATGGTTTGCCAAAATGTTTACCAAACTCTCGAATGTCCTATTAGGCAATTTTGAAGTAAATGAAAGGCAGTGGCACCTACCCCTCAAAATATACAAAATTTACCCAAATTGAATTTTAATGATGCTTATGATGTTGCATTTGCTTCTACGATGACTTTGAACGTTTGTTTCTACATTGTTCTGATTTTCTCACCATAAACCAGGCAAAAAGAGCCAGTCCGCACAGTAAAAGATTCATTTGAACGTATTGATTGGGCAAATGAGAGGTTCCTCTGATAGTATACCAATTGACAGTCCCTTCCTTGGTAATCCTCTTCTCTGGATGATCAACTATAGAGAATTCGGGGTAAGAGGAGTTGCTACAGAGATAGGCCGTTCTTACCAAACCTGTGTAAGCGTTCTTCTCTGTCTTACCACAGGGTCCAAAGGTTTGGTGTAGTCCTTCGCTAATTTGATCACGTGGATTGCCAACTATCATTACAGACAAAAGGCTCATGTAATAAATAGATAATGCAGCTGAAAGAACAGTGGTGGACACAAAACAGCCGCCGGCTTTAGTAGTTGAGAAGTTCCGGTGACGGTTAAAGAATGCAAGGTTAACTAGAAGTATGGTGACTAAAATGCACAGCCCTCGATAAGATGGAATCCCATCAAAATCAAATGCACACAATTGAACAATCCAAATGGCGATTAACATGAGTGGAGTTGAACAAACTATAATCACCAGAAATGCCAGAATCAGGCCTACAAGTTGACGTCTGGGGGAGTTGGTATTAATTTTCAACTTCCGCAATATGGTAAGCTTAGCCAGAGAATAGAACCCCATGCTGTACAGTAGTTCGAAGAAAATATTTCCAACCGGTATACCAAACAAACGATTTCGTAGCGTTGGATCACTGGCGTGCCAGGTGAAACAAATAAACCGTGTTCCGATCACGTCATAAGGCATTATAATTGACAGTCCGAACAGTGCGGCCATTGAGGCGTCAGCTGGCCAGCTGGAACGAAGGTGGTGAACAAAAACAGTTGTGGCATAGAGAAATACCACATAGAGCAGCGCCATCGACAGTGGTAGGCGTGGGTGGAGCATCAGGATGCCCTGGGCGTGCCAGAAATTGTTCGCCAGCGGTGACTCGAGGAAGACCAGGTCGTTGATGGTGCCAGCCACTAGTGCCGACAGCCAGAGGGTGATGCTTGCTTTGACCAGACGTGGAGGCTGACACAGGGCGTGGATGAAGGTGAATAATGTGGACAAATAGATCGCCAGTTCTAGGATAACGAAATGGGGCAATTGCTAAAACAAGAGAATGAAAGTAACTTTTTAAAGTGACGCTTATTTTCTAAAAAAAAATGTCGACAGAATTCAACATAAGTAACTTTCACTGTTTAACCAACTAGATAAATCGATCAAATTTATAGCAAATTCACTATGAACATTATTTATTTAAATTTACTAAGCCGATCATGTCGTCTACTATAGTTGTCATTATTTTCTAGTTAATCACTCAACTAGTATCAAATAAATGTTTCAAGACAAGATAATAAAGCCTAAGATTTGCATTTTAAATTTGGTACTCTGTTGGACTGAAAACAACAACGTTTTTAATTATTTTGTTAAAGAATGCCCACCTTTCAGAAGTTATGCCTATTTCAGCTTTTGTTAGTATGCAGTTTGTGTACAAATATGATGTAGAAATGGTGTAGAAATATGATGCAAGAAGAGTTTAAAATATTTGATTTATTAAGAGTAATATTAAAAAAACAGTAATACTTTGATAAAAATATACTACTTATTCATATTACTCGCAAGTGATAGCCCAGGACAGCTGTTTGGGCCTTGTTG
>JAUYWI010053056.1:0-17640 GCA_034780595.1 Parotoplana pacifica
TGCTCCATAAGATATATATGTACGAAATTAAATATTTATATTATGCTTTTGTAAACATTATTGAAATTTTACTTATATTGTATGTTTATATCTTTAAATAAACTTATTAAATGAATAAAAATACAAAATGGAGAAATTAAAAGTTTAACAAAACAAAATAAGAAAAAGACAACAAAAAGAGAACAAAAAAGTAACAAAAAATAACTTCTTCTAATTCAATTTATGGAATTCAATGCAATAAAACTTTTGAGAAGGATATATTGGCTATCATCTTAGAAAAAAAATTAATTTTAAAAATTCCCCAATGAAAGACTGAGTCTATATTTTAATCTAAATTATAGACTCATATTCATGTTGAGAACTGAGAGAAAATGGTCTTAAAGTGACTTATAAAAAAATTCCTCCTTAGTTTTTCATTGGGGAATTTTTAAAATTATTTTTTTTTCTAAGATGATAGCCAATATATCCTTGTCAAAAGTTTTTTTTGCATTGAATTCCATAAATTAAATTAGAAGAAGAGCAAGAACCACTGTTATAGACATAGTAAGATTATGTAAAAACAGTACTTTCTCTGTGAAAATATAAAAATAAATTAAAACCACTATTTTTATTTGGAAATAGAAATAATATTGAAACTGAGCTTTCAAACCTTTTGGTTTGTAGTCATGGTAATTTTACTTTTTATGATGACTATGAACCAAGAGGTTAATTTCTAAATAAAAATAATACTTTCAATTTATTTTTATAGTAAGATTTGTTATTAATATTAATTGAATTATATTTTAGAAAGGAAAACAACATTTACTGGTTTTATGACTGCATTTATGATTATTTATATTAGATGTTGGTTGGTATCAAAATAAGAATACACTGAATCAGCATATCATGAATAGTATATAGCAACCATTGGAGATTCTTTAAAAAATTATTTCATTCTGGCACTACTAGAAACAAGTGTGTCAAAATGTTTAATAAATATTTTACTGAGAATAAAATTGAATAATACAGGGAACTATATAATTGATTTCTTTAGTTTTATAATTAAAAAGGCTATTTCTATCAACTATCAAAATTTCATTATAATAATGTTCAATAGAATGTAAGTTAAAACATCTACATATTATAAAATGACTTTTATATTCAGGGATCTTTTTTTATAATCAGTAAGGAATATAAATAAACTGAATATTAATAATACTATTAATATTATATTTTAGATAACAGCTATTGGCTCTTAAAAATAAATGGTTTTGCTTTAGTAATTTTTATGTCTTATTTATCTACTAACAAAATATAAATTTATTGTTGAAAAGAAAAATTACTTTGTTTTGTAAATAAGAAATAGCATGCTTTTTTATATTTTATTATTTCTGATTTACTACTATGAATAGGTAAAATTATAGGTATCTACCTATTTTATGTATATAATTAATTTAATTTGATTTGATTTTATAGATTTTCTCAAAAAAGTAGGTAGGCCTACAAAAATCTTTATAAAGTGTTTTTTAAAGAGTTTTTTAGGTACTTACAAGTAATCCTAAAATTTTATATCTACTTTTTTTCTTTTATATATATTAAAAGAAAACTAGTAACTAAGTATTAAAAAGTATATGGCCATTGACACTGAAATTTTTATATAATCTTGTTGTAAGAAACATTTTAAGCTATTGCTCCTATACTTTACTGAGATTCTGTTTTTGTTTATTTCTGGTTAGCCTATAAATTATAAGGTTTATTAGTAGTGTACTTAGCTATTATTTTAAGTTAATTACATTGTCATTATTAGATTAAAACTATTATTTTATCTAACTGTATGTGATTGAGATTTAATCTTTCTAATAATTATTTCTTTCTAGTTTTGAATAGGAAAACCAAAGAAAGACCCTTAAAACCATAAATTTTGAAGAAGCTTGTTACATCATGGAAAATCATGATACTTATTTATTTTTAGAAAATGGATATGTGAAAACTATAATTTGGACAAAAAAAATGGAGAAAATGACATGTGAAGGGGGTTAAGACAATAAATAGGTGTCAATATATTAGTAAATTAAAAGGATTTTGACAAAATTCTTTATGTTAATCTTGGAAAGATTCTTATTCTAGGTGTTAATCTGGGGAGATGCAAAGACCCCTCCAAGAATATTGACTACCATCCACAGATATTAAAATTCGAGAATTGTCAATGTTCTTGTATCACTATTTTTAGCTTATATAGTAGTACAATCTCAAATTTAATAGTAATTAAAAATTTTCACTTACGCCTAAATACAAACCTCCTTCTTCATCTAATTCTTCAGAACCTGCATCTGACATTTTAAGTTCGTTATAATTCTATTGTTTATGAAAGTGAATCGTCATAGCAACATTGTTGTTACTAATGACACAAGAAATTTTAATGTAGTAAAAGCAAATTATAAATAAATGAATTAATTTTATTCACCAGTAAAGCCACTACGAGACCGGTTTCGACCTTTTTGGGTCTCATCAGTCGTAGATAAGCTCGAACCTGGACCGTCAGCGTGTTGGGCGAGTGCCTTATCCACTGAACTATCCAGGCTGCTGGTGAATCGAAGCTCTAAGTTGTAATTCATAATTTATACCAACTGATATAAATAAATGGTTTTATCAATTGATTGAATATATATGAAAAAACGTAGCTAAACACATCAAATGTCTAAATTATCTAATCAAAGAGCTAAGTGTGGTTTTTACTACACAAATATGGCAACCTGTTAATTTGCTTAAATGTTTTCGACCTATTTGTGTTTTTAAACAGAGAAAATTGTCGCTCGGTAAAAACTTAAAATAGAGATTTGTTTGTCAAGAATTTTGTTAGAAATTCACTAAAATAGTATACACTTTTTCTGTTTTATGTCTGGAATTAGACTGTAATTATAATTTGATAAAAGCATTTAAAAGTTTAATATTCAAATGTAGCTTGACTTAGCGTTCTAGTTCTTATGAATAAGGCATCCTATTTCGAGGCTCCCTCATTCGATGAGCTTCTCCAAATCAAAAGTAATTTTCCTATTAGTTTTTAACTTTTAGCTTAAATCTTAAAACTATCTAAAATATACCTATGGATGTAATAAAATAATAAAATATTATCATTTGAATCTTTAAATGGCAAAAAAATCTTTTTTCTCACAGAATGTACTACTTTCAAGGAAATTGTACTTAGGAATATAAACCAAGAATATTGAATCTTGAAATTTCTGCCCAAAGCATTATTGACATAATAAAAACTAAAATTTGAACAACAGGATTGTTAATAAACACCATAGGTTTAAATAGTAAAACTGTAATTCTTTTTCAACATACATAAGTTTCAATTGAAATAGAGAATTCTAGTGGCCATGTGGAAACCATTAGATCTATTTCCAAGAGGTAGAGGAGCTTATCCAGATATGTTAATTTCTATAATTTTTTTAGAATTTTGATCAAAAATATTTCGTTTCAGATATTTTAACCGGAAGAGGTGAAATTTTTTATTTCAAAATATACTTAAGTGTAATGTAGAAACCATATTATTAGTGCAAACACAAGCATTATAATAAAACTTCAACAAAAAAGTTTGGGGTGCTTTTATGAAACACTTTCTTTGTTTTAACAGACATAATTTAATATGGCAAAAGTAGTGACATTTGATATCAAAAATTATATATGATTTTTGTAAATCTTTGGTCGGCCTTGAATTAATATATAGTGAAACCAAATCTATTGTTTGTACAGACACAAGACTTTAAAGTTTTCGAAGTAAAAGTATTATTACATAGATTTTAAAAGTTCTAGAAGTAGAATATTTATATATTGTGCATAAATACCTATGTAGTGCATACAAATTGGAGCATGTCTACAAAGCTCAAATATTTCCTTCAAATTACCGGAGGTCATAATAATCATAAAGTATAGATTTTCTAGTTTAAATAACAAAATTAAATATCAAATTTAGATAATAAATCAAAGACTCTTTCATAAAATTAATAAATTATCTGTTGATTTGACTGCATTGTTATTATGCTCCATTTGTTTCGATGTGGGTAGCGTGAGCTCCTAGTTTAAAAATGTAGCAGGTAAATGGTTTAAGAAATTTAGGGAGTAGTTGATGTTTTAGATTGATGGTGGCGTACCCTATACAAATCAAGTTCTATTAGAGAACAAACCGGTTTATTGTTACTATCGTTGTTGGTATTGTTTAAACATGGCTCGATCAATATTGGAATTCTCCTTGATCGATTGCTAAAGCGAATACAGCGTAGCAAGCGTTGTATAGATAGTCGAAACGTCCGCAGAAAACAATAGTATATAAGAAAATTTACGGCAAAATTTAATGTTTGCATTGTATTTGTAATAATTTCCACATTCATGTAATTGGAATTGAGTAATAAATTTTCGCTGTCAATTACTAATGTAAATGCTTGTTTGAGGATTTCGGAGGGTGCTACTAGCACTAGAAATAATGCTACAACTGAAAGTAAAGTAAGTGTAACGCGATAGCTAGTGGTCTCTCGCCGAGCTAATGTATTTCTGATGGTAATTTGTCTTCTGTTAACTTGGGTAATGAGACATATTGTTCCTCTTTCGTATTCTGCTTTTGTCTTATAATAGCGTCGAATAGCTAGTAGTAAATGGAAATTAAAAAACATGAGTAATATTAAAGGTATAAAGTTACCCAACACAGCCCAAACAATTCTTAAAAGCTGTTCCGCTATTGTGCTGTTGAAGACACTTTCCTGTACCATGTACATGGGTAATGCTTCTGCCACACTCATACAAACATACACAATCTTGGTTTTGTAGAGATAGGGCAAGTTAAAGACCAGAGATACAAAGAATATGGTTGTGACAATAATATTTGTTCTCTTGATGTTAAGAGATCTTCTTGACTGTAGTGGAAAACAGACAGCAATGTAACGTTCTGCAGCCAGACAAACGGTTAGCCAAGTACTAGACATTATAAATGTATTTATCAGAAAGCGATTGTATTGTAAATAAAGAATCAAAAAATGAGTCTGCGGATAAAAAGTATTTAAATAATTAAAAGTTGTTGGGAAAATGAAAAGACACAATAACAAGTCAGAGATAGCCAGTGCTACCAGAACTGCCTTTGTGTTTTCTTCGCGCGTACCAAGAGACTGGCGCAGGTACCGACTAGAGAAAACAACTAAATTGAAGATGTTACCGATAACACCACAAACAGTAAAAATAGGAACCAACACCTGATAACATAAAATACTGAGAGTTGGATTAGCTGATGAAATTGAATTATTGTTTAATTTCATGTCACAAAAGGTAGTTTTATTATCATTCATTTTAGATAATTAATTAAAATATCGTTTAGTTATTTTTGTGAACGTAACCAGGTATTTATACTATCATAAGAAGGCAAATCAACCAATGGGCAATTGCTTAAAATTGACAAGTAACAATAAAGAATACCCATGGAACATTAAACACTATAAAATATTTTTAAATTATTGTTTCTGGTTAATGTTGCTACAATTTTTGCCTTTTCACGCTGCAGGTACCAAATTTCCAAATCAATAAATATTGGGCTCGGCGGTAAAGCTCCGTTAGAGCTTTTCATTCTATCACTTATAATACTATCAATTTCCCCAGAACATTAACTATTATAATTAACAGATTTAGTAATGCTAGTTCTGGTAGACTTATAAAAAACTGCAGTAATGTAGTTGTTTCTAATAAAATTTATAATAATAACCACAATTATGATATATGTATATTTTGTATTATTTGTATATTTGTTCTTCAATCAATAGTTGTGTGTAGAACAAGATGCACATAGTTTTGATTTGACTTGTTTTATATTTAAGCTATATTTTTACACATCCTTTGATTAGATTATATTCATTTCGATGGTGTTAGTACTGTCGAAAGATTGCAAGAATTTAATTTTTAATTTATTATTTTTTAAATTTCTGTATTTGCTGCAGTAAAGATTTCATTCTACATATTCCTGGTAGACAATGGCAACTGCTTCGTTTTGCGGCAAACATTGTTAAAGAGAAAGGTAGTTAAATTTCCGAATATGAAACAGTGTAAATTATTAAATTTGAAACCATTAAATCCACATGATTCCGAATTTAGTATCCGTATATCGAAGTAATTTTAGTGTTTCTATATAAAATTGTATAAAATTTCTGAATTTAATGCATTGCAGTTGATTTCCAATTGGAGATTTGAGAACGATCTTCTAAAATGTGTGCAATCTGAGCTATGTACTAAAACACTTCGGTTAGACATAGTTCCCATACTCGATACCCAAGACAAAATTCAAGAAACACTATTTCCAGCAAATCAGAAATTGAGAAGTTCGAAAACACACAAATCAAAAACAGACTCAAAAAAAAACTTTGACAAATATCCAGTGTAGTCAGTGACAAAGAACCGAGAAGGCAAATGGACTTGCGAAACTATGTAGTTTTGAGGACCTTATCAAATTTAGTGCTGCTGTTGTTATTGACGAGGTCACTGCAGCCGTCGTAGAGTAGCCACCGCGAACGGCTGAATCTGAAGGGGCTTCTTCAACAGACCATCAGGATCGAGATGGGGATTATCGAATAATTTAATAATGTTGTTTCTCATGCAAAAAAATTGAGAAGAAGTTGCAGGTTGGTTTCTGGAACGTCATTACATAGCCTGCAAAAGTAGTCATCGGAATTGTTGATCTTGATCTGATATCTGCGGAGCTTGTAGTGGTGCCCATTTCTGAATTTGGCTAGATAGCTCTGCTGGAAGATTGTAAGTTTGCATTCAGTATTGAGGGCGATCTTGGTGGTGTAAATTTTGAGTCGGTATCGTTAAGCTTTTGATGTTTACTGGTTCTTTCTTACAATAGCAAGGTTCAAAAATGGATGTTGTTTGGGGGGATGGAAGAACCATGTTTGGCTACGTTTGGCCATTTCCGTGAAGATTAGAGTGACCGCGTACCCAGATGATTTTCTTACTCTTCAGTAAATATTGTTCATTATAAACTGGATTTTCAAATTACTATTCTGGTGGTTATACATAGTTGATCATCTTGGCAAAAAGGGATCTGCTGTCAGTGCTGATGTTGGCTTTGTTCCATTTTTTATGTTGATTCAGATAATCTAAGGCCTTGACCATAGCGCTGCACTCGGCGTTGTAGGAACTAGAGAACTTGCCGTTCGGGAAAGAGGTGCTATGAAAACTCATTGTTGTTGTTGTTGTTATAAATAACTAGATCACTGCCTCTAGAGCCATTCGTATAGATGTAGAGATTCATATCTTTGTTTTCATCATGCGGTATTGAGTCGTGGTATCTTGATCTTTAAACACTTGACTGATGATGAACTCTGGTTTTTTGAGTGGTTCCCACCGAAGGGTGGCCATAAGGAGATGTTTCTGAAGATTGATATCTGTCCATTCAGAAAGAAAGTATATTTTTGGCTTCTGTGCCTAGTCTCTTTGTGCGCCAGTTTAAATCTCCAGTCATTATGAGGCATTCTAAGCCAGTTGTCATTAGTTTTGGCAACATTATAGTTATATCTGTCAGACAGTTTGTAAGGTTGGCTTCAAGATAGACTGTATCAATAGATGTATGTACATGCAACCGAAGAGATATTTCTGAGGGTTTTTCTGTTAAAGATCTCGAGCTTCTCAATAGCATTATTGTTGACATGGGGGCAAGGCTGGCGAGGTATATTCAAGGATAGATCTAACAAAGGCAATGTAAAGCGTTCTTTGAATAGCCTTATTGGATACCCAGTTATCTCCGCTGGTATAGGCAAGTAATTTACTAGCTTTGAGAGCTTTTTGGATCATGGAGTTCACATGATGTTTGAAATTAAACTTCTGATCCAGTTGATTCCTCCCAGAAGGCTCCGGTTCTTGACTATTGGAATATTATGGTTTCCAATTTGGATGTAAGAATTTTGTTAGCATCTTTGCTGTCAAAACTGATCAGGATGGCTTCACAATTTCTGGAGTTAATTCTGAGCTTCTAAGTGTTGCACCAATTCTGGATGTGGTTAGTTTCACCTTGCATGATCTGTGTGGCTTCTTTCACTGTTTTAACAGAGCCGTAACCTGTGAGGTCTTCGTCAAAAATGATGCTTCTGTCAACTCAACTAAAAAGTAGCACTAGCTTATAAAGAAATTGCGATGCACTCTTGAAATTTGCGGTACTACGAATAACTACCACAAAAATAGCATTCTCCTTCGCCAACAGAATTTGGAAAGTGATCTATTCTTCAAGAACATCTTTAGAGGTTTATGCAACATTTCCAATCTGTAAGTGTTATCTAAAATTGAGAGGTCATTGTACCTGGTGTGTGTGTGAATTTATCCGTAGCGGACGCCTAACTCTATACATATAATAATAATTATCCTCGTAGCGTTACAATTTGAAGACTTGTTTTCCAACGCAACGTCAAACTGGCCAATAATCCCGATAAAGTTGTGGTGTCCAGAAAAAAAAGTTAACAAATATTTTAAATTATTTCAATGGGTAATTTAGGTAAAGCAAATACATTCATATCTACTCATTTTGTGACGCAGTTACACTTGTTTGCGCCCTCCCTACTAGTATCATAAAAATCAAAATTCAATTAGGACTAACTTCACATTAACAGATTCACATAATTTCTGTGTTTGTTAAAAATGGCAAATATCTAAGTATTAAAATCTTTTGTAACTATTGGTAAAAGGACTAAAATCAACAAATTCAAAAGTCAAATGTAAATGTAAAAGCTTTATAGAGAATACAAGCAATATATAATAAATAGATTTATAAAATGATATTTTTATGCAATAACAAAATGTAATAGAAATAGGAACAGTTTTCCAACATAAAAATAAATTCTAAAGTTAATGAAACTAATTGTAGGTACCTACCTATGTTTTGTAAGACATTTTTCTTCTCGACGATTGTGTACACATAAAATGGATTTAAACTCACCTCTGAGGGTCCTAAGTCCCGCACCATATTTATTGTTATTGTTTTGCATTTAAATAGTTTTATATTTTTCATTTCTGACTTGACTGTTTACTGTTTTTAATTTTCAGTTTTCGGATGAACTAAATCACCAAGCTTGACTGACTATCTTATCATGCTTCAGCTTGGGTGTTGAACAAGATGCACATGATTGCATAGTTTTGATTTGATCTTGTAAATTGTTTTATGTTGAAGCCATATTTTTACATATCTTTTGGTTAGATTATACTCAATTCTATAGTGTTAGTACTGTCGAAGGCTAGCAAGATTTTAATTTTTAATTTTGTATGTTTGCTGCAGTAAGATTTCATTTTACATATTGTATAACTTTATGATTGATTTGCTGGTGGTTCTACGCCTATCTAAATCCTCTATTGTTTATTCTTTCTGCTTTTGCTAGTTTGGTCTGTTGTACATTTTCTATTAATTCTAATTGGTTTAATTGATTTTGATTATTGAATTTCAGTTCTTGGTTTGGTCTTCCATTTTTAAAAATTTTCTAACTATTTTTTATATAAATTTTCAAAATAGGAAGACCAAACCAAGAACCGAAATTCAGTAATCAAAATCAATTAAACCAATTAGAATTAATAGAAAAATGTACAGAACTTATTTGAATTGTAAAAATATATTCTCTAGTTGGTATGACTTCTAATCATACCTATAGAACTTGAATTTATCAACATAAGTATAATATCAGTACAATTATTTGCAGCCGTTTTAAGAAAATACCCACTCCATTTGTGATATTTCTATTCAAATAATCGTTTATTATATTCCTAAAGAAGATGAATGAAATTTTTATGTTAAGCATAAACTTCACCTGCTTGAAAATTTCTGGATGAGGATGCTTATGACCATTACTCATTTTGATTCGAATGATCATGTCAAAGGACTTGGCCATATTTGATTTTAACTCACTCCTTCTTTTACAAATTCACAGCCTAAACTATGAATAATAATAAAAATATGGATTTGTTTGAATTAATCTACAATTGTCTAATTTGTCTTAGTGATTCTATACGTAGTTTAGTTTCCTAAACATATCTTGAAGAAATTGTGTGAAATTATTCTAGGTAAATTTGATAATTGATTTGTTAATTTATTAACATTAACATATTCATAATTTACTACAGCTAATTTATTTCATAGTAAACATTCTAAAATTTGTTTTATTTATGACAAACCTATAAATTAGTAATTAGATTTTCAATTATAATTATACTCTTAATACTCTTACAAATCTCACAAATTTCATGAAAAAGTTTATGTGATTGTATTACAAACCTGATCTTAAAGATTATATTTGTAGTGCTTATAATCATGTAATGACGGGATATCCATTGTCAAAGACAAGAATCTTATATCCACTCTTGAAAAGGGTGCTAAATTTAGGGGTTAGTCCTTAATTTTCAAAAAACTTTACATTATCTAAAATCAGATATTAAAAACAGTATTTTCAAATGGGCTAAAAAGAAAATCACCATCACTTTTTAATAATTATTTGTCATATTATTTCTATCATTTCTAAAATGCTCAGAAAATGCACAATGTATAAATCTAATTTTAGTTAAATATAAACAAAACATAAAATTAATATAATACACACACAATTAAAAATAGCTGATTAGGATACTTTTAAATTGATGGTAGAACCATTGTTAAGTACCATAGTATTTAATTTAGGAGAAAAGGGTTTTATAAGAACTCTTTGAATACCAAAATCAAACTCCGTTGTAGCTGGCCATATAAAACATTTTCTCCCAAATTAAATACTATGTTACTCAACAATGGTTCTACCTTCTGTTTAAAAGTATCTTATTCAACTTTTTAATATATTTATTATGATTGTGTTTTATTCGATTATTTATATGTTTTTGTTTATATCTATATTACATACTGTTACTAACATTTTAACGTTACATTCTGCTTTGAAAATGTAAAATGTATTTTATGAAACAATTATCGGCTAGTATACGAGTATACCTATGTTCAATAAAGTTTTAGTTTTTCTATTTATTCTAAAATAATTCTATGCTCATTAATATTCGTCTTTCTGATTTGTTTCATTGCCAATTTTATTATTAATGATTTCAAAAATAAATTTATAGTCATTCATGCTCTATTTAATTTACAAATAATTATTATAACAAATGATTAGATGTGCATTATTATACTTTTTAATTAAAATATGATCTAAACCTACGGTAGTAGGTTGTTAGCTCATGCGGCAACCTACATATAGTAAGGTATATTAATTAAAATATGTAACTTCTTTGTATGTCTGTCCATTTGATAAGAAAAAATTGCGTAAAGTAATCATTTTGAATGCACGAATATAAAAATAAATTTCAGATTTGAAAGTATATTTGTTGATACTCTTGTTAAAATAATTCAAACAATATATAAAATAAAGTAAACTATAATGTAGGTATATCTATGTATATCTATTACTATTTTTTTCGATTAGTAGAATTTAATATCTGTAGGTAGGTACTTCAGTCAAAATTTTAGACATAAATTCAAAATTTCATGATTTTATGAACAAAATTATTGCTGATGTGCATTTAAACTTACTATTTGAATCCGGCAAAAACCAAATGTCGTGTTTATTTCATGACTCTTCGCAGTTTGTTTAAATAAAATCAGTAGATATGTTAAACAGTTTTAGAAACACTGATCACTGATATTAATCATTAAAGATGATATTTGTAAAGTGATCTCATATGTTATAGAAGATAACCCAAAGCTAAGAAATTTTAACATCAATTGTAAAATTTGTAAAAAAACATTGTCTATGTGATATAAACATCTTGGATGAATCAATAAAGAATTAATTTATATTCTTGGTTGATTCATACTTGATGCGCATATATGTACATATTATACACATCATATGTGTGAATCATACAACATGCAACATGTATGAATCATTGATTGTAATTTTCATAGAGGTAAAACATGCAAATTTTGCATGAATCATGCATGAGTTAACATTTCCATTAATCCGGCATTGTTAAATGCTGCCATATTTTGAATTCCGTTTCAAATCATTTTCTTATTTACAACTTTTAGGTATTCTTCAGTCCCATCTAAAGGTTCACTTTCTTGTGTTTCAATTACCTGTTTGTTTAAAGTAACATTTAAAAATTTAAACTATATAATAAATGTTATTTCAACTCAAAAATCACCGAACTAAATAGGTAGGTACCTACCCTTATTTTTGAATTATCTAACAAACTTTATAATTGAATTTTCGTTTACTCGTTTTCTTCAAATATGTAGATATGCATACTTATTTCAGTCTTAAATGAATTAACAATAAATGTTATAATTATAACTCAGTCGTGTTACATAGAATTCCATGTATAAATCAAAGATAAGTTAACAAACTACAATGTTGAGGTCTTTTTTAGAGATCGCTGACCATATTATTGCTATCAGTGAATTGTTGCTGGCCATTGTCCACAATCTGCCGTTGACCTCCAAAGCTCATACCGGATTGACTGGCTACCTGGGACTGTGAAGGTCCCATCTGCAATCCTATAACACTGGCACCATTCTGAGTAACGTCATCACATCTGAAATACAAATCATGATATCGGTTCAGTACATCTAGATAATTGTCGTTTCTTTTTTGAAATAGGTATATTAATCGTGATCTACTTAATAAAATAGTAAGTGGATGTATGGTATGCATGACCTATGTTGATGGGATCGATATTTTCTTGTTGTTGTTTAGTGGTCAAGTTTAATTTCAACTTTGATCGTATACCGACCCCATACAAAAATAGAAGGGAGAGATATGTTAGCAGTCCTTTTTTAATAATACCGGATGTTGTCAAAAAGTTATTGTCCCAATGCAGTGACCTCTTAATTACGTTTCTTTTCTATATTTACTTAGAGTTCTCTGCAATTACTACTTCCGGAAGGTATCATTTTTGATTCCATTCTTTTCTGTTTTCGCATTCCACTTCCATCTTACTGATCATTTATGGCCTCTTTAGTGCAACCTGACTAATTGATTTCACTTTTTTGTTTCTTTGTTTTTTTATTTATTGTTCAGTTTTGTTTATGTAGAATGAGATCTTAACTGCAGCAAACATACAAAATTTAAAATTTAAAATCTGACAAGCCTTTGACTGTACTATTCTGGTAATTGTTAGGTTTGTCGACAGTTTTCCAAAGTAAATTGTCATGTAGCTTGCAATTCCACTTTTAGGTGGCTGTCATCATTATCAGTTTATGATCAGTGTCTATTTGTAAAATTTTCTGATGCGGTGCTGGTATACCAAATGACATTGAATTTTGTATTTAAGACTGTTCTGTGAATACCGAATACAGACCTTTTGTATAGATAAAGGGAAATAAAAGTTCACTTTAACTTTGTATTGAAGATAAATGTGACTAATACTAAAAACCAGATAGTAAGTTTAAATATCAAACTGAGTAAACAATGCCATTTATGTTTAAGTCTATAAGTTTCATTAGTTTGATGTACCTACAACATTGTTTATTTGCCGACAAAATATGTTTTGCTGTAAACATTTCATCATATTGTTTAACATTATTTTCATAATGACAAAATTATAGTCAATACGAAATGAAATAGCTGAAATATCAGACATGTATGTACATATGTAAAACTAGGCACAGGTAATGTATACAGTACACCAAACAAATCGTCGAGATAATTGTCATTATTTATTAGTTATTTCTCACACAAAATAATGTATTTGGTAAGTATTTTAATATGACATCACAATCTAGTAGTAAAATATTTAAGTGGCTAAACCTAATGTCTATGAGGAAAAATCATTTTATCAATAATTATGAAAAAATAGATAATAAAATAATGTAATTAAATTATTGAAGACATTACTTTAGTAAATGCTAACTAGGTTCAAATATGGACCCAGCATGTTTAGTTATGTCAAATATATTGTAATTTTTGTAGTGATGGTCTATCTTTTAGTATCCCTAATTGTAGTATGAATAAGAGTATCCACTGATCAATAGATTATCTATCTGAGTCTGCCTCCAAATGTCTTAGCCTCACAACTATGGTATACTCCACTCTGAATCGTAATGTTCTTTCTTCCTTGTTTCCAGCTAATGACTAAGAAATAACAAATAAAATCAAACCAGTTTATATTTCACATCTTTTTATTCCAAATAAATTCAAAGTTCTCATCCGTAATTAATAATTGGCCAAGTTTGTGTGCATCTCATTATGGTGGATTTTGAGATAATTGCGTATTAAATAATAAGCTTAACTTAATCATGCATTTTGCAGACTGACTAAATTTAGATAAATATTTCAATACTTAAAAAAGAAATGTCTCAATTTAAGTGAGGCACTTAAATCTTTAGGGCCGCGAACTTGTCAACTAGTTTATCTAATGATCTGGCTTAGCATATTGAAGACAACATGTACCTATTTTATTTTTTTCAATCTATTGTATACGTATCGGTGCGTATCAATTCAAAACAACAGTTCCCATGACATTCCAGGCACACCTCGAATCAACTCAGATCTAGTGAAACATTCTTTTTTGATGAAAAATTATACGATATAAATGTTGAAAATTATACGATAAAAATGTTGGATGTTTAGGCATAACTACTTCAATTATAAAAAGAATCAGTTGAATAAAGAAATTAAATATAATATTACGACCAAATAAAAGATTTCAAAATTTGTTTTCCTTTAATGCATTGTTAAATTTTTATGAATTGATTATTAGTAAAAGTATATATTATACCATGACATACAATGCTGTGATATTTAGAATATATTTATTTGAAGAGCCTGGGTGGTGTCATACAAAAGTGGATAAGAAATGTAAAACAGATGTTTAAAATTGACTATCCAAACACCTTAATAAATTTAAAAAACATATAAGCTGAAATATATAGTACACTTATCAAGTATAATATATAGTACACTGTTTTAATATCCTGTATTTCAACATATTTATTTTAAAAAGCTACTAAAAGCTTTTCTGGAAATATTGATAGATAATTTTAATTAAATTTGATATTTTTAGAAAAACTATGAGATTTCAATTACAAAATTTAAAAAACAGAGGTTATAATTTGTAGATATTGCATATTTCAAATGTAAAATCATATTCATTTTATTAAGTAATTCTGTAGTTTTTAATAAAATACTTCATAGGATATTATTCCATTTTGAAAAACGTTTAGTTATTTATGTACGAAATATGTGATGTTCTGTTATTTTTAATATCAATTTAATTTTTTTCAAGCACCACCTACATATTAAGATTTTTGCAATTCATTTTTCAGATGGCGAGATTAAGTATAAGTTACAAATTAGGCGAAGAAATTAATCATATTTCTGAGAAAAATTAAATTGAATGTTTTTAAAAATATAACTAATGTAATAAACTTTCACGTTTAAAATGTTTTTTTTAAAAATAAATCAATCACTTTTGCATATATAGTCTTTTAAAATGCTATTTTTAATTTAAGATGGATATATTTTGGAAATTCTACCTACTTGGAAGTACTATTGTTTTCAAATATCATAAGGATGTCCAGAAAATAACTATACAGTAAAGGTTCATTTTATTAAAATGTTCTAAACTTTCTAAATGTTGTTGTAAAATTTATAAGGTCATTCATGCACAAAAGTCACACTAAAATCGTTGCTCTATTTATGCGCTGAGATGTGACATTTAGTACACTTTAACTAAACTTCTCGTGGTTAAATACTGTAGAAGACTTCGCCCACAATACGGACAGAGAGTTAGGTTTAATGGCAGAGGTGAAAGGTTATTAACCAATTGTTCGTTAATTTTGTAGTCGTCATAGGCAAGTTTTTCTGTTTTAAAACTGCATGCTTGCAACTTTTGGTTGGATGACTGTTTCTGTTTCTTAGACTTTGGACTCCTGGGTTCGCAAGATTCTTCAGGTGTCAAGTCCACCACTTCTATGGTCAGCACTTTAGCGGAAGACAATTTGTTTGATGCTCGTTTGACTCACTCTTGGAACTGGGGACATTTGAACGTTCCAATCTTTGGTGACATTCTGAACATCACCACATGGAAAGGCATAAGACTTAAATCAATAGCTTCCACGGACTTGTGTGAACCATGGTCTTTAGAAGCTTTAGCGTGCTCTTGAAAATGATGTAAATATTGAACCAAAACATCGTTTTGCATCCATCCCGGATCTTGAGAGAAGACTTATACTGCGCCATTTGGTGTATTATCCATTAAATCCGTGATTTGATCATTTAAATACACACCACTACTTCTATTTTTAATTTCTATTGTGCGTGTGAACTTGTCGAAACACTGTTATTTCATTTTACCACTGTATGTCATTTTACCCCTACTTCACCTACTGACGACTTTATCATTTGCCTTAAGAAATGCGTCGACATCATTTAACCACTTCATCTTGAAGGGTTTGTTGAAATGAGTATTGAGCAGTTGCACGCGATGGCTGCTGTGTGGGGAAATGCACACCAACTCGATATCATTCTCCAAAGCATAATCTGTGGCTGCTTACTTGGTAACCATGACCATCAAGAATAAGCACCGTCTTTTTGCCTTTTTGCTTTTCTGTTTGAAGCGAAATTTGGAAATACTTCAGGAAGTGAAGGATGAATTTATGGTCCACATAGCCAGACTTTGAAGAAAATATCTTTATATTTCTGGAAAAAAGCATCAGCAGTTGGTGGATTTGTTCCTTTCAATATTATGAATGGTGGCAAGATATCACATTTACACATGGAATTAAAGTGGTCAGCGTATCACGTTAACCAGCTGTAATCTTTTGACAATTCTTTGCCCCTTTTGAGCAACAACCTTTTTTGCTTGCATTTGTAATGGAGCTTAAGCCTGTCTCATTATAGTTATATAAAAGATTCGGTATCATACTTTCGTGACTGTCGTATGTAGACTTCAAGTTTTGAAACATTTTTGTAGACGAATTTTGTTGAAGGCTTCTGCTCGCCCAGCTGATTGGTTTTCAGCAGCCCTATTCAAAATGACTGGGTGGTTTCGCTTGAAATTTAGTCACCAATTTTCTGAGGCCTTTATATCCATATCCCATTCCATTGAATAATCTTAGTTTAAAAAATTCGTTCCTTTTAGTTTCTTTGCCAAAATAAATGCAATTGATCTTACTTCGTTGATTGTTTAAGGAAAACCCCTTTCAAATATATGCAACTGACCTTTCAGATAGGTACAATAAACTTTTACAGAAAATGTCTTCTTGACTATTCTTGAAAATTGACCATCCTCCTGTTGATCTGGGCATTTTGTCCAGACAACAATTTCCTTCTCAGAATATTCACCCCGATTAATTACTAGTTTTCCTGTTTATATAAAATGAAAATAAATGAACTTATGATTATAGATGCACAATACAAAAATATATGATAAAATACTGCTCAACTTACAGAATTTTTAAATCAAAATAGACACTATCTCCAATGCGTACAAAATGAAAGCATGCAAATATCAATAGACATCACAATTAGCGTCGACAAATCTCTATTAATCTCTAAAAACATGTAAAGAACAGCGATATTCTAGTAGTTATGGTAGATCTGAACGCAAAGATTGGAAAAGGAAAAAGTGGAAAAGTTGTTGGAGAATACGGACTTGGGAACAGAAACAACA
>JAUYWI010053067.1:0-17638 GCA_034780595.1 Parotoplana pacifica
GCTCAATAGCTGCGTGGCATCACAACAACAACAACAACAACAAGATGTGTCAGTGGCTCCTGGAAAGGTACGAATCTTCTACTTGTCAGCACCAGTCCACATAGACCCTTACCTACCATGACAATCCCTCCAGTCAAAATACATCTTTATGAATCTACTATCCCTCATGTCGGCTACACCGCTTCACCCATTCCAGTCCACTTGGAGTGATCGTGATCGAACGAGTCCCTCACGGTGAACCAACAACTTGGTGCCATAGGATGATAGGCTAGCAACACGATGTTACTCTTTGTTGGTCGTTGGATCTATCGCCTTTCCGCCTAGCGCGTTGTATTCCAGGAAACACATGGAAATCAGTTACGATGTCTTGCATAGCTATCATCCTTCCCCCTCTGTGACTGATCGTTACTTAACAACATTCATTACTCCGTTTGGTCGGTGGAGGTATTTTCCCGCAAGGTTTCCTGACTAACTTTCAGCTCAAAGATAGGCGTGTTGATGACACATGATATATTTCAACGAAGACTTGGAGACCCACTGTGTAACACACAATGGATCTGTTGAAGACTATTTGACAGTTGGGAATTATGCTGAACACAGATAAACTTGTTCAACTAAGTGGGTAATTATGCACAAATAAGTGCTACCATAGTCTCTGTCCATTATTTTTTTCAGACCTTAGTGAAAGTTCATGTGGTCCCAGAGTATGAACGAGACTTTTGAGTCATCGAAATATGCAGTCACAGACTAGTCATTTAATTCTCTAGACATGCAATCCAAATGAGACTCATTGATGGATTTACGTAGAGTAGCCATAAGCAAAAAGGACTTGAATTTATACAGACACTCTATCAAAGTGTATTAACTTTATACAATAAGTGGAGGGGGCTATTAAACAATTCAGCAACAAAAACAATACACTAATAGACTGCACCTCAGTTGACACTAACATTATATACAATTGCAAATTTTGTGGCGGAAGTCACAAAACTTGTCATTGTCCTGCTTATAGAAAAAGTGTAACAATGCAACATATTCAAATACTTTTCTAAAGTCTTTCGTTCTAGTTCCGCCAATATGCATTCTGTTAAACCCTAATTCAAAATAGCAAGTAGCGAGCGAAGAAAGTCTGGCATTTGGTTCTTGATTTCCAATTCTCAAGTTAACAAAATGAGCATTAAGATGGAGCACATCAATATTAACAATAAGCGCATGCCAATGCCAATTGACATGCGTAGAGATATTTCGGAAATTTTTACAAAATTGTGAACAGAAATTGGCTCACCAGTTGCATACAAGAAAAATTCAAATGTATAAAAGCTACGTTAGAATTAGTTGACAATGCAAAACCCAGCTTTTGCAGAGCACAACCTGTCCTACTAGCATTAAAAGAATAAATCAATAAAGAGTTAAATAGACGAAGATTTGGAATTATCACAACAATTACAAGTGAAGTTGAAAGTTGTTCCCTTGTCGTATGGGTGAGAAAGTCAAATAGTGAACTTCGTATGTGCGCGGAATTTAAGATTCATATAAATAATAAAATAAAAACCGACTCATATCCAATGCCTAATGTTGAAACAATTTTTGCAAGTTGAAAAACGACAAAATAGTTGCTAAAATTGATAGATGCTAGCATATTAGGAAATAGAATTGGCAAATAGTTCAAAAGAATGTGTCGACCATAAACACATACATATAAAGAATTATTTAGAATAAATAAATTGTAAATGGGAATGAAAAAATTCTAGCACAATTGTCATTGAAAACATTTTCTCACATATGAAAGAGGTGATCATTTATCAGAATGATGTAGCAGTGTGCATAGAGAAAACAGATGCCCAAGAAAAGCGATTGAGAGCTGTGAAAAATGTGTAACCATTAACGAAGAAAAATTTGTCTAATATTCTGAAGATTTTCATTTTTAGAATTCAAAATCTCAGTACGAGGTATCAAACCTAATAATAGATTGGTTAATGAAATACGCGACATACATGAATCTAAAACCTGTAAGAAAGTCGGACAATTCCTGCGATTGGCAAATTACTTTGACTTAAACGATTTGCTATACAATCAAGGCACAGAAAAACGAGAATCATCGCCTTATACCCAAAGCGAATGGTCTTGCGGAAAGATCTGTACCAACAGTTAAACATGCAGCATTAGATTTCAACTCAATCCAAAGGTAAATCACCAGAATGATTGGTATTGAATCGACTACTAAGAGTTCCTATTGTGTCCACACACCAGCAAGGTCAACCTATCTGGGTAAAATCCTAATAAATCAGACACTTATCCAGCCACCTTTTTAATGGATAATAAAAAATAATGAAATTACTTTAGCTAGCAATAACCAGCTAGCCCCACCTTTAATAAAATATGAAGCAGCAGAAGAAGAAGAGGAAGAAACCACTTCATCGGAAGACATTCAAGGCACTGGCACTCTCCAGCCTGTCGATGAAAATAGCGCAAATCAATCACAACATTTATTATGTGACAGAAGAACGAGTTCACGTATCCGAAATAAGTCTAAACACTTCGGCTTCGATTGAGGTGTGATGTGACATTGACATTGATGTTTTTAGTTTAAGACTGTTCTTGTTTTATCAAGGTCTATGGTTGTAATCATAACAATGTCTAATGACTAATGAAATCGCCAAACGTATTCTACACAGGATACACCACATTTATTCAATGCTGTTAAGAGAATTTTAAATTGAGTAACTTATTTGTTCAATAAAGCCCACATTTGCATATAAAGTGTATGAAAGAGAACATTTTGGCCATTAAAAATTCTTAGATTTGCTGCTTGTAGCTGCAACTGGCCAATTTATGAAATTAAAACTGCCTAAAATGTTTTATTCAAAGAGGCTTAATGATCGCATATCAAAATAGTCAGATGCAAATAAATCGGGATTTTTCAGTTAAGATTTTAATTATTTTTTACCATTAAACGCTCACAACTGAGTAAGGTAAGTAATTAGAAACCGAGATTTGTGATCAGACTACTAGCGTTTTGAAATAGAAATCATTCGGCAATTTGAAGTATAATTGATAAGCTTTAGTTACTAGACCCTTAACAATTTACTATAATAACCAAATCAGGTAATAAATTATTAAGGTGTAAGTAATACATGAAAATTTAAGATACAAATCCACAGGTACCTGTTTTCAGAGGACCCAAAACTCTGCTTTGGTGCGGCAAAATCTTGGAACAAAATCTTAATTTTGATTTATCTCTAATTAGGTACTTAACCAGTTTAAATTATTTAGAATTTTAATATGAAATTAAATAAAATGTAGTAAAATTGTTTTATTCAAGGTCGTCCGGAAAAAATGATCTTTTATCCAACAATTATATGCCTATAGGTTCCTGCAAAAAAAGTTTGTTTTTTAGTCAAGGTTTGTATAAATGATTACAATGCTATAACATATCAATAGATTACAATAGATTAAAATTCACAAATTTACACAACATAGATTGCAATAGATTTAAGTTTTAAAAAATGCACCACATAATCACCATTGTTGTTGACTACAGCTAGAAGGTCCTCTTTGGGGCATTCAAATTCCTTGGCTAATTTGTTCTTTTTAACATAGTCATAAACTTAGTCATAAATAATCTCCAGTTTTCCCAAATTTGGTTGGAATCAGCTAAATTTGGTGTCGTCGGAATATGGTGGTTGTTGCAACAAAGATAATATATTATGTTTTGATTGGCAAGCCATTCACTGCTATGTTGTCTGACATTGTCATGCTGTAACCTCATTTCCCAAGGTGGCAACTGCTGTCGAAATTGTTTTATATATCCATAGATATTCATAGAAGATTTTCATAGACTATAACACAATAACATTAATCTATTGATATGTCGTAACATTGTGATCATTAATAAACGTTGACTAAAAAACAACTTTTTTTGCCGGGGGGACCTTTATATTTGGTTTAAAAAAACTCCATTTCAATAGTAAATGTTTCTATTTGCCTCAATGATATTTTGACAGTGATTTTGGAGAGCTTGGGAACCGTGAAAATGTGAAGTAATCATTTATGAAATAGCGAATTTCTTCTGCACCATTGAAGATAGTACTGTTGTACTTGGATTTCAGATTCCTGAAGACATGATTTGATACTTTTCAGAAGAAATGGTCTTTCTCTAGCTGGACCGACGGCAGTTACAGGAATCCACTCTCGTACCTGATAAGCTTAATAAGGTTTACAGACCCATAATCGGATTTTCATGCCTCTTAGCCAGTTATTCAAGCAATACATCACACACCTGAACCCAAATCTTCTTTTGCCGATTGGTAAGCTCATGCGGAATTCACCTAGCCATGACACTCCTCAGACCCAATTCCTGTGTGATTATCTCGTGAATTATATTCTTCGGAATCCCCCTCTGATCCTCAGTTAATATGATCATCTTCTCTTATCAACTCTTCCACAAATCTGTTGTTGTCCTCGGTCTTCAATGATCGACGCCTTCCTGAACCAATGTTTCTTTCAATGTTTTTTCTTCAGCCCTTGATTTCATTCGCTACTTGCTGTACTCTTCTTGCTGTTATGCAATTGTCTCCTAATGCATTGACTAGAAGCTCTTGTATCTGAACTTCAGAATAATAGTTCATCGCTAATATCTTAATGAAAAAGTTTATGTTTTCAGTTGACATGATGCAATATATAAAAATCAAGAATAATTTTCATCAAGAAAGTATTCAGAATTTAATATCAAATTTCTATTAGTAGACTATAAAAATTAGTTATCAGTGGAGATAAAATAACTTATAATCCTAATGAAATCTGTGATTCAATGTGAAATTATAAAAAAACTAAATCTGTGGTTCAATCTTGGATAAAAAACGATTTTTTTCCCGACGACCTATATATTGCAGACTGAAAATAAATACAAGAATGTTTATTTTCAAAAAATAGTATATTAAAATAAAATTAACAAAATAGTGAAATGGAAAGGATTTTTGGTACACATCGTATAAAATATTTCAATACATTTAACGTTTTTAACACAGAAGCTTATTACACGAACTTTATATTTGCTCGATTTGTTTAGATTTTGAATAAATAATATTTTCATGAAGGAATCCCACTTTGATATGTAATAAAAGTTTTATTTAACCCATCAATTCCAAAATTATTTATTGTTTAAAGTATGAACTTTGCAACAAATGAATGATCACTTAGGAATCCATAGACGAGGTAATTATTTCCTCTATGATATAATTGTTATTAAGAGCATTTTAGTTATGGAAGGAAAATGAGTATATAATAGTAATAACAAAATCAGATAATTGGGAACAGTATGGGTTAGATATAAGATTTATTGTTATAGAATTTATATTGATATTCACCTCTTACATTAATTTTAGTTTTTTGTATGAAATAAATAGAAATGTATGAAATTGGTTTTATTTTATTTAAAATTCAGAAAATAAAATGTAGAGTTGAGTATTCTGTTTGCTAGAATGCAAATAATAAAAGTATTTGTTAATGTTAGCTAGCAACTTATCTTCAAATTTTATTTTTAAACTGTTTAAGAGTAATAATAAAAAGACATGTATACTTTGTTAAAAATATACTACTTATCAATATTACTCGCAAATGATAGCCCAGGACAGCTATTTCGGCCATGTTTTGCCTCATCAGCTAGGCATAATCATTGCCTGAGTAATATAAAATGTTCGTTTATTTCATATCAAAGCATAAAAGTAAAGAAAATTTGCTAATTTTGCATAAAAAGAGAAAAAGTAGGGGGCGCCTGTTTTTTATTAAAAGGCTTTCACGCTGTCAAAGCAGGTTCTGACCAATTAAAGTGTTTAAGAGTAATAATAAAAAACAGGTACACTTTGATAAAAAAAATATACTACTTATCTATATTACTCGCAAATGATTGCCCAGGACAGCTGTTTCGGCCTTGTTGGGCTTCATCAGCTAAGCATAATCATTGCCTGAGTAATATAAATGTTCGTTTATTTCATATCAAAGCATAAAAGTAAAGAACATTTTCTAATTTTGCATAAAAAGAGAAAAAGTAGAAGATTTTCCGAAGAAAAGTTATCAAGCAACTTATCTTCAAATTTTTATTTTTAAACTTAGTCATTTTTTATAGGTATATAATCGCACAAGAGATCTCTTGGTATAGGAAAGCTAAAAACGTCTATAGGGCGAAACATATTTACCATTTTACATCAACAACTTGTTAGCAACCGACTTTTTAAAAGTAATAAATATTGCGAAATAAATAACTTCTTTTACAAATAAACTAAATTTATTGCTATCACTGTCAATTATCTTAAATTATTTGAAAAGTTAAGGCCCTACTTTCACAATTTTCACAATTGTCCACCTGTTCAGCTATTGGTCCCAAACGATTGTGTTCCTTGATTCTTGTAGCTAAATGCCGACGAGTTTGCCCAATGTAGGAGCAGTCTTGATCACCAAGACAAGAGAATTTGTAGACGATATTAGCATTGAGAATTGCAGGGGTGTGAATTTCAAAGAAAACATTGAACCAATCTTTGTTGTTTTGAAGGATATATTAATTGATATATTTCTTTTGTCACACAATGTTTTATGTTTTTTGGCAACTGCATGGATGTGAAACCAAAGAATGGAACAATGAAAAAAGAAGAAAGAATATCATTATTAGGATTAGAATGTGGAATGTCTAGAGAAAAATTTGAAATAGCTTTGTTAGGATAAGAATTAGGATAGGAATTAAGGAAAAAAATTAGGTTAAGAATGAAATATAAGGATGAGAATTATGATAAGAATAGGGTAAGAATAGGATAAGAATTAGGATAAGAATTAATTTAAAAATTTAGACAAATAATTGATTTCATGGTTGAATGAGTGCAAACTAGAACATACTTTAAAAGCTCTGTGCAAAAAACATTGAATGAGACCTTTTTTCCATGAAAAAGCTGAAGCTGACTTATAATTTAATAACTGGTTCATAGAAGCTGATTTACAGTAAATTCAGTCAATTCATGTATCATCTATTCATGTGTTCAACAAAATCTAATATATTGAAATTTTGTGGGATAATTAAGAAAGTATCATCAACATATCTACAGCAAAATAGAGGTTTATTAATACAAGATGAAAACCAATTTTCCTCATGGGCTGCTAAAAACATATTAGCTAAAGTAGGACCTAAAGGTGAACCCGTTACTACCCCATTACATTTATCTAATTTGAGAATAGCAATTGATAAAGGTAATGATGTTGCCATTCTTGATAAAATCGATTATATCAACAAACTCAATGGTATAATTTTCGATAAATCCAAATTTACAACTGTGCCAATCCCATCTAATGGTATTAATCCGATTATGAAATCTGAAAATTCTATTAAATATTACTTAAATATACACTGAGTTTGTTGATATAATCGATTTTATCAAGAATGGGTACACCATTACTTTTATCAATTGCAATTCTCAAATTAGATTAAGGTAATGGGTAGTAGGTAATGGGCTCACCTTTAGGTCCTACTTTAGCTAATATGTTTTTAGCAGCCCATGAGGAAAATTGGTTTTCATCTTGTATTAGTAAACCTCTATTTTTACTGTAGACAGGTTGATGATACTTTCTTAATTATCACACAAAATTTCAATAAATTAAATTTTGTTGAACACGTAAGTAGCCAACATCCTAATATAAAATTCACACGGGAAAATGAAAACAATAAATTAATAGCTTTTCTGGCCATCAAAATTGATTATCTTAATAATAAAATAGATACATCTGTTTACTGTAAATCAACTTCTATGAACCTGTTATTAAATTATAAGTCAGCTTCAGCTTTTTCATTGAAAAACGGTCTCATTCAATGTTTTTTGCACAGAGATTTTTAAGTATGTGCTAGTTTGCACACATTCAACCATGAAGACAATTATTTGTCTAAATTTTTTAAAATAATTCTTATCCTAATTCTTATCCTAATTCATCCTTATCCTTAATTATTATCCTAACTTTTTTCCTTAATTCCTATCCTAATTCTAATCCTAACAAAGCTATTTCAAAATTTTCTCTAGTCATTCCAAATTCTAATCCTAATAATGATACTCTTTCTTCTTTTTTCATTGTTCCATTCTTTGGTTTCACATCCACGCAGCTGGCCAAAAAACTTAAAACATTTTGTAATAAAAGAAATATATCAATCAATATATCCTTCAAAACAACAAAGATTGGTTCAATGTTTTCTTTGAAAGATAACACCCCTGCAATTCTCAATGCTAATGTCGTCCACAAATTCTCTATATTGCTATATTCCCAATATAGCTAACATATATCCATCATGCAAGCAATCATCCCACAACACATTGCACATATTTGACTGTCCACATCACCCGACACACTTGAATATCTCTAACCTATGGTCAAATCCATCAGATGTAATCAACAACAACAACAGATTCTCTTGTCTTGATGATCAAGACTGCTCCTACATTGGGCAAACTTGTCGACATTTAGCTACAAGAATTAACGAACACTATCACTAAGGGACCAATAGCTGAACATGTGGACAATTGTGAAAAATGTGAAAGTGGTACTCAACTTTTTGAACAATTTAAGATCATTGACAGTGATAGCAATAAATTTAATTTATCTATAAAAGAAGCTTTTTATATAAAACAAGTTAATTCCTCATTGAATAGATCATTGTTGAACTGTATATCTAGTTATTTTTTTAACAAGGTGTTTAACTAACTTTACGTTATTTCTTTTTGTTTAATTTATTATTGGAATTTATTAATTGCTTTATTATTATTGTTTTAATTTCACGTAATTAATGTAACATAACAAACTTAAGTCTGACGATGTAAAGTGAATTTGCAAAACTAGTCAATATTTATGCATAAAAACCTTTCTCCTGTTTATATTTCTTCTTAAATTACGATTCTTTAAATTTAATTCTCTTAAATCTACATTATTTAATTCTATAGACCAGTAGGCATTAACTACAATCTCAATTAACCTGTATAGTTCCGTTTGATTATTTTCAACATACCAAATATGAAATGTGATTTCCTTTAGCATAGTTTTATTTGAAATTTTCCAATAACTTAGGTCATAATTCAAAAAGAACTAAAGAATGATTAAAGTGGAGCATGTTAAAATTAAATTTTAACCGTAATGAAAATAAAAAACGACAACAATTTCTCTGGATATGATAAGAGAATGTAGATATGACAAGTCTATAACAAGTTACTTTCCTGTTTGAGAAAATACTATTATTTTATTCACCTACTAAAAATTTTGTTTTGACTTGAATGAGTAATTTGTTGCATTTTAAAATAAACTAATATCAATATTTATTTATTATTTTTCCGGAAATGTGCACATTTCCAGAATACATACAGAAAAAATAGTAAACAATAAGGATGAATTTTGTTTGCTAATCTCCATAGGAACTTATAGGATATTTGTGTAAGCTGAAACCAGTATTTGCATTTGTATGAAGTAAAACATATAAAATCATTTAGTTTATTTAATCATACTAAATTTGCTGATAAAGCAAAGCAGATGACTATAAATTCTTACTAACTATAAATTGATTTATACAAAATGACCGATAATTTAAATTTGCACCAACATAGCTGCCAGTTCCCATTAAAAATTCGTAAAATAGAAAATGTCGTACATAGTAATGTCGTATATAAAATCAATCGTATATAAAAAACGTATATATTTAGTCGTATACAATTAGTCGTATAAATATAAAATCGTACACAAATTAGTCGTAGTATATAATGTAATCGTAAAATATGTAAAGTCGTACATATAAAAATAATCGTCAAACATCACTTACACAAATTAGGTACATATTAAAAATCTTTTTCAAACATAATGAAATACCAAATTGGATCGTTTTCGATGACGCTTTATACACAGATAGTTATATTAAGAATATATTTATATGTACGAATTTTATTATACAATTGTATATTTAAAACTTTTTTATATACGACCATTTTGTATTTGGACAAATACGACTGTTTATCTAATACGACATTTTCTATACGACAAAATTATATGACTTTTTCTATACTACTTTTTTTATTAAACATTTCTATACAACTAATTTCTATTTGACTTTCCTATTTTACGATTTTCACCTAAATCCCAACATAGAAAGGACTTTTTCTGCTATAACTAGAAGTCCTTCAACATAGCTAATACATAGCTAATATATAGGTCCTTACACTTCATTGATGTACTACACCAGAGAATGTATTATAGTCGTTTAGTAATTTTTTATGCTAAAAAAGTAAATGCAACATTAGTTTTACTGGGTGTTTTGTTTATGAAATATCCCTTTCTGAAATTGAAAAGTTACATATCACGCAACAGGCCTGGTAGTATCATGAGCTGAATAGTAGCGCCTAACCATTCTTTCACAAAACATTTTTTTAATTTGATCATAACTTGCTCTATAGTTATATCAAAGTTAATAAATCATTCTCTTAAAGTTGATCTACTTTGTATTATTTCTTTACTAATGCTTTGCTTGAATAAAAACATTGTGCTTCCCTTTTACAACGATTGAATTGGATGCTAGGTGAAGGTTTTGTCTATCAAATAATATTGATAATTATCTCACTCATAAGAAAACTTCAACTACGGATGGCCTCAAGGAAGTGAGTCTGACAGATGAAGCTTATCAGAAAATATCAATATTTTTTTATCATATATTATAATTAGAACAATTATTTCCATTCTAATAGAGCTTATTGGTTAACTCAGTTACTTCTATTTATCTAATTGAATCCTATTAATTTAAAGCGATAGGTTGAAACATATCATTTATGTATATCTGTAACTTAAATTTATGTGACAAAAACTAAAAGTTTAGATAGTGCAACATGTTGGGCAAAATTTTGAACTTCGCATTCGAATATGAAACTCAAAAAATGGTTCAGGTTCCATCCAAGAAGATTGGGGCCATCTATCGATTCATTCAACTAATTATTATCTTTTACCTCATATTTTGGGTGATGCTTAAAGATCGAGGCTACCAGAAAACAGAAGAAGCCGTCAGTGGAGTTACTGCCAAGGTGAAAGGTATCTCTTTCTTGGATGTTAACAGCCTACCTGACTTTTCTAAAAACTACAAACAGCAACTGTTCGATGCGGCTGACTATGTTATTCCGCCTCAACAAAATTCGGCCTTTTTCGTTGCTACAAATTTGGTAGTAACAAGGCACCAAAAACAGTCAACGTGTGACGAGGGCATTGATATTCACGGAGCAAAGTGTGACACCGATCATGATTGTGTTAATAATTCAATGTCGATGTTGGGCAACGGTAAACAGACTGGGCGCTGTATTAACTCTACACAAAAACCAGGTAGGAAAGTATGCGAGATATTTGGTTGGTGTCCAACAGAACACGACGTTTTACCACTTCCAGATACACCACTGATTAGCCAAGCTCCCAACTTCACTGTCCTTCTGAAAAATAGCATTGAATTTCCCAAATTTAAAGTAAAAAGACGGAATATATTACCCTGGATGAACAAACAATACCTTCACCAATGCACCTACGAGCCAAATCACCTGACACGCCAGTTTTGCCCAATATTTCGCCTGGGTGATATATTAAAATATGCAAATGCCGATACCCCGTTGATTTGGCTAACTGGTGGCATGGTGACCATATATATCAAGTGGAAATGTGACCTTGACTATTCCCTGGAATACTGTGTACCAAAATACTCCTTTAGCCGACTAGACGATCCTGACACTCCTATTGCCAGCGGTTGGAATTTTCGATATTCCTACAAATTTGTCGAAGATAAAGTCGAACAGCGAAAACTAATCAAAGCCTATGGTATTCAGTTCTTTATTATTGTTTATGGAAGAGCCTACAAATTTGATTGGTACACATTGTCAATGAATGTTGGATCTGGCATTGGACTACTGGGATTGGCAACTGTGATTTGTGATATTGTGGTACTCAATTTACTACAGAATCGATCCATATACCGTGATGCAAGAATTGATTCAAGGATAATGCTACATCAACATGAAGAGGGTGCCCATTCGAAACATCATTTAGTAGAAGAAGAAAATGTTAACATTCCTGATAACAAACAAGAAACAGATCAGGTGACTGATTCAAATGGATTTAAAGAACAACCATGTTCATAATTTGTGGAAGATGCGTTGATATAAAAAATGTAAATTGCCTCGGGACAAATCTTATATGTATGCAGAGAATAATGAGCCAGGAATTGTTTTATCAATAACGAAAAGGATAAATAAAATTGAAATTTAGAAAAATCAGTTTATAAATTGCTTACCATCATATGTTCTAGTAGGGTAAATGTGGAGGTGAGTACGGATATTTTGGTTACAAGCGACAGATTTAGTCAAATAATATGAAAGGTTCAGGGAATCTTTTAAAAATTGTATACATTTGTGGCGTAAATTTGCAGTGAATTGAAGCCATTTATTTTCAGCGATATTTTTGAATATAGGAAAAGTACATTGAGTGCACAAAAAACGTGTCAAATTTTAATCTTTGTATTTCCTCGTGTCTGAATTAGTCAGAATTTGACGCTAATCTATAAAAAATCTGTCATCACTTTTTCCTTTAGGAGAATCTCTGCTAATCGACTTTTTGTGAGAGTATTTTACGATTTCATTTGATTTATATCGCAGTTGATGATTTAACATAATAATGTAATATGTTAGAAAAAAATCATTTCCATTAAATGAGGATCTTGAAAAACCAATTCTAACTTTCACAGGTAAGTGCTTATTTTACTAAGGAAACCAAAATAAAAGTATAACTGAGTAAACATCTTAAATTTACTTCACAACAAATATTTACATACGTAAACTATTTGGTACTGCTTTATCACAGTTTGTGAAAGATAATAAATTAAAATGTACTTTTTTAAACCTATAAACATTATTTAAATATAATTATTTTACTGAGTTACCCGAATATTAGTATAACTGCTTCAAAATTAATTTCAAAATAATTTCAAACAGCAATGACCGAAATATTTAGCTTAACCATGTGATTTTTTCAAAAAGTTATCTTTACTAAATATTTATTTAACCTTAAAAGAAAAACTATTTGATAAAATATTTTCTCTCATAATACACAATGATAAGTGATTAGGTACACTTGGGATTTCAAAGGAATATAAATAGCACTATAATGTTGGGTATAACCAATCAATATTAGAATAGGTGCCATGATAACATATTGTTGGAAAAGAAACCTCTAATCGGTTAAACTAGATAGTTAAATACTTTTAAACGTTTGGTTAACCCCTTATGCTTAATTAACAAGGGGTACACACGTAGCCCCCCATCGAACAATGAACACTGGATCCATGGCATTTCTTTACATTATTATCAAACTTAGCTAGTATTATTTGATCTTCAATTTGATCCCTAATTGTCAATTCTGTTCACAGTTTAATTCTATACACTAAGTTGTTTTACTGGGTTGTTTTATAAAACTTTAGCTGTGGATGTTATTTTCAAGATACATAAGTTGAATAAAAACTATTTTGTTAAATTGCTAGATTATAAACATCAATACTTTGGAACTCTTGGCCAATATTACATATTATTATGAATACCTACTCACTCACTTAAATAACTTCATCTAGTTGGTGAACCAAATTTACATAATATGTATAATGTCAGTGCATACATTTCTATAAGGCTACCTACCGGCTTATCTACATACATAATATGTATAAAAACAATCTAGTTAATCTAGTTAATTTTTTTTAAATTTTAACTTGGTACAGGATATATTGTATAACTGAAACTGAATATTATCCAAATTCTGTCGATTTTCTTCTAGATAGGTGCGATCAAATTTCAATACCATCGGTCAACAGTGTGAGGAACAGTCAAGTTGTGGCTGTCGGTAACCCCATATTAAACAGCGCTAAGTGTACAAGGGTTAAGCTCAATTCCACTATTATCAACTGTTTTTTTTATTATTATTTTATTTCAAATCTAGACAGATATAAGTTTTGAATTCAGGAAATTAGATCAAAACTAATACCGCCCATAAAAAATAAGTACTTTTGTTATTATTTTGAACTATAATCTTTTTTAGAGTACTTCCTAGATCTAAGTATGAAATAAAAATCTATCGAATGACCTTATTAAGTTCATATTACCAATATTGATTAAAACAATTTTGTTTGTGCTAAAGTATTTCACTTAGATATTTCAAAGTAAAAGATTTTTCTTACAATTTTATAGACAATTTTTACATACGGCAATCTTACTCAGTTATACTTATATATGTTTACTATATATAATTGAATTAATTCAATACCAAACAGAAAATTTAAGTTTAATATGGCTGCTACTCATGAAAAAGATACCCAAGTATACTTTTATGTAAACTCTTTAAATTCATAAGTTTAATATAGACAAATGCCCCGTGCTTGAGGACCAAAATATAACAAGATGGAAGGCCTGTGGCTGCCAATTATTTTGTTCTATTGCTAGGGACATAATCTATTGTAAGTATAGGGGGTTTCAAAAAATGTAGTTTTCTATGTTTGAAGCAAATAATTAAAATTTAAGAATTTCTATTATCTATTTTTGTGTAGAAATACGAAATACTATGGTTATTGATTAATGTTGTATAAATCTGAAATGTCTTTGAACATAAAATCTATGCATATATAGTTTTTGAAATTTAAACGTTTAAACTGTGCTTTGCGCGGCCACATGTCTCCAAGGAGACCAGCGATTTCCTCCGAGACAAACAACATCGGCAGAATTGTCCAATCTCTGTATTCACAAGATATGAATCTGTGCGATAGTATTTTTCTATAATATGGAGGATCGAGCAAACATTGAATTCACCGATTGACAGTGTTGTAAATTTCTTGATCAATTCAGTCGGTTCAAATTGAACAGAGAGTTCACTCGACTTCGTGAGGATCTTCAGAAGATTATTGACAAGAATGGGGAATACCTTGTTTGAACCTCTACACTATTGCGCTTTGTTAATTTTTGTAACATACCTAAATAAGATTGCTTATGAATCTATTTGATATTTGAATACCTACTATTTTAATAAAAACAAAATTCTTTTGAAACCCCTCCTACATAGCAGAGCATCTCTCTCCTTTTTATGCTCATCATTATGAAGTTGTTTTTATTCAAATAGGAGTTTAGTATACAATTATTCATTTTTTATCAAAACGTATAAATAGAACAGCTTCCGGGGTTGATGACCACCTAAGCCTTCGTGAGAGAACAAGTTTTTACTGGTAGTGGAAGGCGCATTACGAAAAGACAGTGTAGAAATAGTTAAGACGGTAACTGAAGACAATAATTAATCACTGAAAGAATTGCCAGGGCAGCTGAATTTGTCAGAAAGCACGATTTACAAAACTATTAATTTTTTCCAATGAAAACATAAGATAACGCCCAGACTGCTAGTGTCACAAAATACGGTGACCTATTATTAGACTACTGACTCAGCCAGGGTATTCTCCCAAAGCCTACCAATCAACTTATGTGCCCAGGCTTGTTGCAAGTAGAATTTGAATTCAATACAAGAGAGGAGATCTTCCAGTTTCCAAACGAGCAATGATCTCTCTACTTTTCCACCTCAATGCACTGACTGGGAAAGCCATCGGGAAAGTGATGGTTGTGATGATTGTTGTGTACCTATGTAATTAGGAAAAATAAATATCTGATGTTGAAATTTGTACATGTAACCTACCTTGGAAAATATCAATATGACGTCATTAAGTCAATTAAAGTTACCCCAATTTGCTGCAATTTGCCATAATTATTTTCAATATTGATTTTTATTTTGGGGGAAAACAGATACCTATATAAGTGATTTTTGCCAAGAATATCGATAAACATTCATTGTTTTCAAAATGTAATTATGGATTTGTTTTACTGAGTGCCTAGTAAACTTTGTGCACACCAAAATTACAGCAAATTGGACTAAACGTTAATGTGTGGACCAAAATGACGTCATCCCGATGAATTTCTTGCAGGGGTTATTATGTACCAAATTTTAGCTCAAACCATCCATGAGACATTCCAAAAGTGGATAGCGACTGTAGGGACACTTTAGTTTACTCATATCTATTTGAATAAATGAATGTAAAAAGCTACGACTATCCTCTTTGGAATTTATTCATTAAAATTACAACATTATTCGTATTGGAAATTAAAGATTCAAATGTTTGTTTGGGACAACATTAATTTCATCGACAATTCAGTGTGCCTAGTCAATTAAAACTTTGTCAGATTGAAAGAATTAGTGAGAAAATGTGTCTACCAGTATGTTCAAAACAACAACAGCAAAAAATTAGGCCGTGAGTGCTTACCTACTCTTGTCAAAATTAACAAATAAATGTTTCATGATTTCCTACTTCGCTACAACAAATTGTATTGGTTCTACCAATAACTGGCGTAGGTACATAATAACATTAAATGTACAATATGAGGTAGGTGTTACATACATAAATCACAATAAAGGATCTGACTGATGTACACAATGTTCCATGGATGGTTTGAGCTACATCAAATTGAGTACACGTGCACCTTGGAAAGATTCTTTGACCAAAAAAAATGAATTAAAAGCTCGTCCAACTTGTTCAAATTTGGTGTGTAGCTTTGCTAGGCAATCAGTAACACAAATCTATAAATAGTTTTTGAAAAAGTATTGATTATCGATATTTTTTTTGGCAAACATCACATATGGCCAATAATATCGGTTTTGCCCCCCCCCCCCCAAATCGATAGTCAGTATTTTTGGATTTGTGTTACTGAGTGGACCTACACACCAAATTTAAAGCAAAGCGGACCTTATGACCTCATTTTGATTTTTTTCAAAATTGTTGATCTCTGTCAATAGATCTTTCCAATGTTGTACAGTAGGTAGGTAGGTGGGTACATGTGTACCTAAATTTAGCTCAAACCATCCAAGTGGGAAGTATGACATTCAAAAGTGTTAGTGACTTTTTGGACATAAGACTCAATGTAAGTTGTGAAAATAACCTGAGTTTTGATAATATTACAGTAAGGTTTGGACCATAGAGTATTAAAAATATAGATTCTACGCTATGGTATGGACAATAGAGAGAAATTAATCTGTATCTGTGGTCTGAACTTCCAGAAGTTGATAGCACAACGTATATAATTACACAGAGGTCCTACTCACCATTTTTTTTAAATGAATCCGAGTTGAGAAAAGTATCGAATTGTGTGTAAATAAATTGGCGAGCTATAAATCTGAAATAGCTTGTTTTGACATTTTAAGGTATGAAATTGACGAAATTCGGTGAAATTGATAAAGAGTCTGATCGCTGTTTAATTATTACTATGTGCACAAATTTTGTCATTTGCATACATAAAGAATATCTGAAGCATAATGGTAATTTCAACATTGAAAGAAAGAGGTAATGAAGTGATATTCATACAGAGGCAGATCTTGGAAATTTCTTAACAAAATTTGTATTATTATTACCAGTTAGAAATTTATTTATAAATTCTGTAAACTTTTATTCTGATTGATGTTCATCATCATCAAGTGCCATACGCCTTGAGCGCCTTGGTGACGCCATTTCGAAAATCTTTCCGGTTTCTAGCCAGGA
>JAUYWI010053078.1:522-17637 GCA_034780595.1 Parotoplana pacifica
TGAGATAGTGAGGTGAGCGATAGTTTTTGTAATAATTATTCTACTAAAATGAAATCCATAGATTTGTTGTTTTGAGATAGTGAGGTGAGCGATAGTTTTTGTAATAATTATTCTACTAAAATGAAATCCATAGATTTGTTGTTTTGAGACAAATGAGATGAGCGATAGGTTTTGTAATAATTATTCACCTAAAATATAAGTTTTTAGCTTGAAGTAAACGAAAGGTATGGTAGGGGAACGATAGGGATGGGAGGAGAGTGTTAGGTTTATTATTACACTAGTGAGGTGATAGATGTTAATGCGCGTTGAAAGATACGTTTCACGTTTTAATTATTGAGGAGGGCGATAGGACTGTGAGCCGGAAGATAGCGTTGTAAGGTTAGCGATACGATTATTATTATGAATTTGTAGTGATCGATAGGGATACAAGGTGAATGATATATTTTGGGTGAGGTGAACGACATGATAATTATAATTATTATTCTTATAGTGTGTCAAACCAAGTTCAGCAAAATATAAAATATCATTGAAAATATTGATACAGAAAAAAGTTATGGTCATTTTGTGAGAGCAGCTATCAAGCTCAATCTGTAAGCCTAAGTTTTATTTCTGTGTTGCTGGATTTAAAAAAAATGTTGATCAAACATTTTGTATTTGAATTCAAAAAAAAAATATTTTAAAATTTGTTGTAATTGTCCTCAAGAATTGTAGAAATTTTTTAGAAAAATATTGTTCAAAAAAGATATTGAAATTATCGTATCAAAAATTAACTATTTTTCAAAATACCTACTATTAGATATTGGAAAATTCGAAGTTTAATTATATGATAATATAGGATATGTTTTTTCTGATACACTTTTGTGTGCCAGGTAGAAATATCATAGATTTATTAGCCAAAATATGAATTTGAGGTCCACTGATTTTTTGACCAAGACATTGAAAATAGATTTTTCAAAAACACTTTTTGAATGAATGAATTCAACCAAAAAAGAAACACGTTTTAAGAAGAAGCTGGAAAAAATTCGTTTCGTCAGCATTAAATATATTTTTAGGATCGTAATTTTCCAGAATTTGGGGTAGTATATCACGCCACTCATGATATCGTTTGAGGTGCATTATTTACTTCCCCACTTATTGCCCTGGAAGTGATATCTCGCCATTTTTAAACGATCCAAACAACCCACTTGTCACTTGCTTTAAATTCTTCATGTCTCATTCCTTGGCAAAACGAACTGCCGCTTGTTTCAAGTCCTCACACGATAGAGGAGTACATATTGATGAGGCTTGCACAATCCATAGAAACAAAGCTTCTTCTAAGTCATGATGTTCTGCTTTTCTCATTTTCTTTAATTGTTTTGGTAAGCAGCTGTTGTTTACTTTTCACACTGAGATAGTATTTATGCAACAGTAAATTTACTCAGTTCATATTGTTGTCAAATTTTGTCCCTTTGACAGATAGGAAAAAAATCCTTTTTGTCTCAAAAGATATGACTTTTCTTTTTGACATTTCATAACAAACCTCTGATTTTTATTTAAATGAAAACAGCAAACAAAATAAAAGTGTTAGCGTAAGGTATATGGATGGATGTTGTCTCTATTTGGCTTACCTACATACATGTACATACCTATACATATATGTATAAGCTCAATGAAGAAATCAAAAGGATGTGCACAAGAACAAAAGCTGAGTGGTTGAACAACTGGAAAGATTTCACATCACAGATGGAAAGAGAATGCACGGGAAAGTGAAGGATCTGCGTGGAAAGAAGAAGATGCATCCAATCCAAAGATGGAGTCATCATTATGGAAAAGATAAAATCAGAGAGCGGTGAATAAATTATATTAAAGATCTGTACACTAGCGAAAGAGAAGAGGAGTATCAAATTGATTGCAATGAGGAAGGACCATATATCATGCCAGAAGAAATTCAATCTAATATGAAGAAAATAAAACACGATAAAGCAACGCGGGTAGACGGAGTAGCTGTAAAAATGATTCGTGCCTTAGAAGACCTGGTCGTGCACCACGTCACAAGAATCTTGAATAAAATTTACGGCACTGGATATATTCCGGAGGTCATCGCTCTTCCTAAGAAGACCGGGACAACTGACTGTAGTCAACACCGAACAATCAGTCTCATGAGTCACCTGACGAACCTATTGTTAAGAATTTTCTCATGCATTGTAACAGAAATAAGATTAGTGCAGAAATTTCAGAAGAACAAGATAGTTTTGTAGAAGGAAAAGGAACCAGAAACGCAATTTACACCCTGCAGACACTTGCAGAAAGATCCATCGAAATGCAAAATGACCTCTATTTATACTTCATTGACTACACAAAAGCATTCGGTACCATCAGTCATAAACATCTCATAAATCTGCTCCAAAACTTAAAAGCAATATTCTTTTATTAGATGCGCTGTATTAGAATTTGCTGGTGTAGCCCCAGCGCGAATCCCGTATTTGAAAGTGCCCGATTGGCGGATTTATGGCCTTAAAAAGGTTGCTATATTTGCAAGATTTGTGTAAAATGTAAGTAGTTTTGCCAAAACTGAAAAACGTTTGTGAGCAGTTTGAAGGGCTTTCTATAATATGCGCCTATTTTTAGTTACGGTATTTGAGACAAATTGGCTCAGAAAGCGTTTGCGGGAAATGTGAAAAAGGATCGCAGACGGCAAAGTAATATTCATTAGACACACTTCGCAGTATAAAAATGTCTTATTTGACATGCCCCAAACTTTAACTCCTCGTAGATATAATGATTCAAAATTGCTCAAAAACAGCCCAACCAAGTTGACTAAAAGTTTGCATCTGTTTACTAAATTCTCTTGAGCAGTTTTTGATGTAAAAATGTTCGGGGTGCGATCCCTTGAAAATTAAGGTTGGTTGAAACAATATGGCAAAATGTACTTTTAACAAAAATAACATAGGAATAAATTAATATTTTGTAAAACAGTGTGAGCCAAAAGTATTTGATATTTTTATATAATCAATTTATATATTTATAGAATAGACTAGGTATTGTACAACAAACAAAAATAAGAATTATAACAAGTAGGGATTACATCAGATATTCAAAATGATGATCGCTTTGATTCAAGTGTAATTTCTGTTTTTTTTATTATTGATTTTTTTACCAGAGTGCAGTCTCAGAGCCAAAAATACATTTTTTTATGAAAAAACATCATATAAAATATATTTCTTTTAAATTTCGGTGAATTCCTTTTAGTAGTAGGCAGTTGCATAACTTATTGATTAATAACAAAATTTATTGCTAAGCAATTTCAACTTACCTATATTAATGGTCAAAACAATAAAAATTTCTGATAACATGAAATAGAAATATAATCAAATTAAAAGAATAAAAAAGCAGGGGCGGCGTTTCTTTTGACCGATACTGTACTATGGTTGCTAAAAGAGTTAAATAAAGCAGGTGGAAATTTATCTTATAAGAATTATAGCTAAGTGGCGGCATTCTTTTTTCAGAAATTTCTATAAAAAATTGTAAACATCAGTTTCAGTTTTTAATGTCATAAGTAAGTACACTTTTGAAATAACTTAAAACAATTAAATCAAACAGCAGTCAACATACTTAATTAAGGAATCTGGTGAACTAATCGATAACTATATAAACTGTGTTGGACAACGCTGTATTTTCTTCTGGTTTCTCACGATGTCAGCATTTGTTAGTATGTAGGTAAGTAAAGATTTTTTGAGTAATTTAATTTGATGTTTGTTGTAATATATAATTAGTGATCCAAATATGATAGTGAATCTTACTAGATAGGCTAATAATGGCCCAGCATGCATTTTGACAATTAGAAAGAGAGGTTTTTAAAGTTTGAATAAAAACAAGCAATGGCACCAATTAAATACCTACATATATTATCAGTTAACTATTTACTTTTATGAAAGCAGCAATAGTTGATACAATATATATTACCCATCATTATACTGAATAGTAAATTTAGAAATCAATGGACTTATTAAATTGATAGAAAAGTAGCTAATCTAAAAATAAATTTGCCATTATAAAATTTTGCCCTGTTTAAAGAAGAAAAAAGTTGACTTTATGAATTATCAACGCTCTAAAGGCAGTGAAAGATTTGTGGAACTAGATAATAGCGAAATAGGTAATGGTTCGCCTCTATTTCCATTATCATTTAATGTTCGTCGAAAGAGTTTTGTAACTGACTCTAAAATATCTACAACAGAAATATATGCACTCGATGCACCAAACCAGTATTTGCCCTTGAACGTATAGGGCCAATTAATGGTGTTGTGTTTCACAAGATTTGCTTCCGTTGCTTCATATGTGATATGAATCTGAATCTAAAAACTTACAATTCAAATCAAAACAATCAAGATGACAAGGAAATTTATTGTGCCACTCATACTCCGAAGACAACTGCACCAAATTTAGGTTTAGATGAGGTAAGATAATTTCTTTTTCGACACGAATTCGCCATGCATATAATTTATTTTTTTGGCAGAATGAGCAAATACCTGGAAGACTGGAACTACAAAAATCCAATTCTTGTATGGATTTTTTATAAATAAAATGGTTACAGTGTCTCTATGACTCCTCTCACTTCTGAAAAAAATGCTGTTTGTCCAAATTAGGCAAAATATACCTTTTGCCGAAAATAATTTCATAAGTCAAACAGACAAAATAAATGAACACTTCGATGATAATCCTAATATGTATAGTATAGGCGCCTCATAAAGGCGAGGGGGTTTTTAGACCACCCATGATTTTCTTACTTCCAGTGGATGGAGAGAGCTGAGATTTAGGTAGGTATCTTGGAATGTTTTTGGGTAAAAAAATCGATAAAGAGGCCGATGATGTCATAGAGGCCAACAATAAAAGTTTGTTTAATTGACTTCAAATTTGGTGTAGGTCCACTAAGAACTTAGTAATACAAATCCATAAAAATTTATCGATTTAGGGCTATTTTTAATTTTGACTTCAATATTAAGTTAATAAAAAAGTAGACTTTTCACAAATTTGTGGGCCCACTTTGGGAGAGGGGTATGAAAAATATTTTTACGTAAAAAAACTTCTGACCTTCACTTGTGACAATGTAGCAAAATTTCAGCTTAATCAGAATTATCATTTTTGAGCTAGAATATAATATAATTAGACCCCCTCCTTCTCCCCATTATCAACGTGTTAATATTTTGTAAATAGTACTGCATATCACGGGTTTTTGCAATCAGCAAAATCTTAAAAGAATCTTTCAGATTTTTATATTTTTACGAAGTGCTATTTCAGCAATGTTATTTTTTGCCAGCCTTAGCGCTGTTTCCAAAAACTATTTGGCAGATAAATCTGTCTAAGACGGATGCAGTATTTTAGCTCAATCAATCCACAGGAAGTATATTTTTTTAGGAGGGGGTAGTGTAACCCCTCCCCTAATTTTCAGGTAGTATATACCTATAGAAAGAAATTTTATCAATGAATAGTTAATAGATACAATTATGTTGTAAAATTTATTATATTTCTCCGTACAATTATACCCATCATTATCAAATTCAAATACCTAAATATTGTTATAGCTACATCTTCGACAAGCTCCGAAACAATTGAAGAAACAACCGTCTGCATTACGTATAAGTCAATTCCCGACTAATGCTTACTACGTTCCCGATATACACATTAAAGGTAGGCAATAACAAATATTTTGGTACTACAAAGGGTAATTTTGTTTAAAACTTTCATGGTTTCTTTCCTCTATGATTTTAACTCTTTGTCGGTAAGGAGGAGAGCAAATATTTGAACATTGACTTAATGTCTACATACATAAGTATCTAATTTACACGATTAAAAAATGACCGTTTGTAATGACTGCCTTTATAATAGGCACCAAAAGTAATATTTTCAATGCATATTTGGAATGTACCTACAAAATATTGGACAATTTCATTGTTTCACATCAGAAACAATATTTATGTAAAGTGTAAAGAGTACATTGCTACTTATTTGTCCTTTCTCTTCAGTTAAAATATGAAAGATCTTTATCGAAAATACACATTTTATGACATACTTTTTGAAAGACGCCATATCACATAGAATGAATGTGTTATTTATTTATACAGGTGCCATGGATGCCCAACGTCTCCAAAAACGGAGAAAAGATGAATTGTTGACGCATCATTATCCTCCTGTAGTTCATTCACCGGGTTATTTTAAAACAAAATCGGAAGCGTTGGTTGTTGCTCAATCTGAATTAGAGATGAGACACCGCAAGGAAGAGTCTGCCTTACTGCAAGAATCTACCAAACTTCAGGAGGAAACAGAGAAACTGGAGGCAAATCTAGAAATCGAGTTAACCCAGGGAGTTAAGACAATAGCAGATCGGTTTGAAAAACTGAAAAAGATCAAGGGTTCCAACAGCAAAAGATTAAACAAGGATATGAGTTTGGAAATTGAGGAATTCCGGGGAACTGTGCGACAAAAAATAGAACAAGAGAAGAAACACATGAGTGCACGACTAATGGAACAGTCTCGCCAAAGAACCTCTGTCTTAGTACAAAAGCAAAGTTATGAAATGCTTGACTTAATTGTGGAGAAAAGAAGACAAATTGTGGTAAAGTTTAACGTTACTTCAATTATCTATTTTCATTTTATGAAATTCAAATTATACAGTAAAGATCAAATTGTAGAACAATTTTAACGTAAATTATGCACTGAAAACCATAGGTATCAGTAAAATTACCTAAATTTGCAATGATACCTAAGTATTTACAAAATATTTTTGTATGAAAATGAAATAAACTCATAAACTTAATTGTCTACTAATATATATGTAGGTGTTTTTAGAGTGAAAGAGTTATTGCATTTTATGATTAAAAATAAACTTTTATTACAGGATGATGATATTGATATTGATGCTAGTGATGTTGACATCCCTGAAGCTGACTATACGCCAGAAAACAGTCGACCAGCAACTCCAGAATTATCTCAAAATAAAACGAGTAATTTATATCCTAATTTTGAAAATTAATCTCTTTTTAACTGATTAAAGTGCCTACCTACTGGTACTTAATAGAAATGTTCTCTAATATGAGTCTATCATGCTTATAGACAATGAAACGTTCACCTTTCGTTAGCATTCTTTAGCAATAATAACATACCTAGTCATTTCTTAGAATGTAAAATTTAAGTGAATTAAATAGATAATTATATATGTGAAAAATTACTTTACATACTTTTCTTTATTCTACATATCATTACTTAATCGGTTCTGTGATCATGACTGCAAACAAAAAAGTACATATGTATGTTGCTATGTAGGTAAGTATGCGCGTCAAAAGAGTACAAAATAGAAGAAATAATGTCTTTATAGAAATGAATTTAAAATTTAATTTGACAATTATAAAAATAATTACTAATTAAAGTCGTACCTCCTTAAATAAATGCAAAACAGTTAACTATTTGATTGTTCAAGATTATTCTTTGACTTTGTGAATTATGCGTAAACTAGGTACTGTAAGCAGGATCACTATCACCTATAAAGTAATAAAAAGTGGACATTAAAATTAACTGAATAAACTTGACCTTTTTCTATAGATGGAAATATTGTGCAATTGCCAACATTTAGTATGCCCCCTCCCACTCCTCCAACTTGCTGTAAACGAGAATTGTACACCTCTGCAGATATATTTGAACAACTGGACCAACATGTATTTACAGTTGCCGATTCTGATTTTCCATCATACACCGAATTAGTGCACAGATTGACGGAACCATGTACTTCAAATTTAGAAAAGGTAATGATTTTCGTTGCAAATAAACAGAGTCCCAAAGGTTTCACACAAAATAATTCTTATTTGAGCAATGATTCTCATAAAAAATCGATATAATTAGATATAACATTGTTAATCTAGCTTTCATTCGATTTTTGATTTTTTCTCCTCGAATCTTTCATCCAAATTTAAGTTAATGAATCAACGGAAAGTATAATTTCTATCGAAGAGGTTGGCTACCCCAATCAAACATTCATGCCGTGTATAAAGAAATTATTCCTCACAACAAGGGTTAAGAAAAAGAAAAATAGTATTAGTTTGATGCCAAAAGCAATAAAAGTGTGTATCTTATTATTTTTCTATGAATATTTAATTTCAGTTAGAGTTTTCTGTACCTATGAAACATGGTTTTGTAAAGTCTATAAGCTATTTCATAAATAGTGCTGAATTTTAAATGCGTCTACTCTTATTCAATAGGTAAGAGCTTTATTTCGGTGGATCACCGTAAAAGATTTGGGCTCAATGCAATTTGGTGACAATATACTGGAAATATCTGATACACCATTTGATTTGCTGAGGGGCATCAAATATGGAACAGAAGCCTACCACACACTTTTCATGCGTCTTTGTAGTTATGCTGGTATTTATTGTGTGGAAATCAACGGTACGTCAACGTCTTATATGTACGTAGGAATTTTTTAAGCTTAGCAATAATTCCTTGTAGGAAAATATAGTACATTTTCAAATTTACAGGTATAGGTACATTATGTTGCAAATCAAGTAATATACATATATCTTTATAGTACTACTCAAACCGACCCGACAGTGAAATCAAAATATCGAGAAAAAGTTGATCAATCTATTTCTAAGTTCTATAAGAATCCTAAGGTGTCTGACTTTAAACCAATATCCATTCTATCGATAATAACAAACAAATTTATGAAAAACACTGCCATTATGTCTGATGTCAGTCAAGGAAGAGTGAATTTATCATCCTTGTCTTTTGTGTATTCATGTTCTCGCCAAACAGCCAAGAACGCTAACAATGTAAAACCGTCTAAATATACTAAAAGGTAGTGCATGTGAAAATATCTACGATCTAAATCCTCATCAAGTAACTAAGAAACAATATAGACTTAAACTCTTCAAATGCCTATTAACAGTTACACTTTTTTAAATAAATACTAAGTGCCTAGATATGCCTTGACAAAACTGATAAACGACTAAAAACATAAAAACACCGATAACACCTGCGAATACTTTGTACAATAACATCTAATAATAATTTAATATATATTTACAAAATTTATACTCCATATTTTAGTAAATTTATATAAACCATACAACAAGGGCTCTGTCAGGGGGTGACTAGTTACCACCCCTTTGAAATTCTAAAATTATTATGGCTATGTTATGTATAAATGTATTATTTTATTTTTCTAAAAAAACATTCAGAAACACAATATTAGCTAAAAATCTTGTTCGTTTTTTAATAGTGCCTCACAGGCTAAGCATATGGTTTGCCCTGAAAGGGGCAGTTTACGCATTTATTATGGGATCTTTAAAAATATATATTAAAAACGTTGTCAAAAAATTAGTCCCATTTTTTTGGTGGGGACGGGCGCCACAAAGATGTTCAATTGAACATCTTTGGGCACCTACCCACCACTCTTTCAAAAAGAGCCCCTGTACAAGTTTTGCTACCCATTTATGCATTTGTTATGAAACTATTGATTTCCAATTCTCTAAGTTTCCAGTGTAATTCATTACTAAAAAGGATTCAATAAACGTGTCGATATTAAAAAAATAACTAAAATTGGCTAATATTTACAGCAAAATTTGATGTAGACAAATTGGTATAACTTGATAGTCATCTTTTAGATTGAACTGAGACAGGATTTGTTATCAACATCTAGAAATGTTTACATTTATTTTCCTTGTATTTTTAAAGAATAATCTATCTATTTAGTGTTCTGCCAAATCAGTTATTAGGCATCCACTTTCTCCATCCTTCTCGGTTGGCTGCCCGTTCCTTTAATTCTCTATAGGTGTTTGGTTTGAATTCTTCTAACATCCCCTTTCTTGGTTTTCCTCTTCCACGTTTCCCTAGAAATCGACCTTCCAGAATCGCTTTGACCATTCTTTCTCCACGTATTATATGTTCAATCCAATTCTTTATTGTTTTAGGTTACTCCAAAAGTGTCGGATTCGAAGCTGGCATGTCCTTTGATGAGCACAGATTTACAAACACATGGAACGCAGTATATATTGATGACTCCTGGAGAATTATTCATTGTCATTGGGCAGCACGCCATTTATGTTTCAATCGGAATCAAAATCAGAACAACAAAACCACTGCTCCAGGCACAGAAGAAGACTCATTACCCTCCACAAATCCAAACAGTTGCGGTACATCAACAGCTGAATCGACTAAAGACTTGGTTCGCTATCAGTACGAAGAGCATTACTTTCTGACCGATCCCGAACAATTTATCATGGAATTCTTCCCATTTGAACCAGAATGGCAGTTACTTAAAAGATCTGTATCATTAGAAGAATTTGAACAGTCCCCAGTTGTGAAGTCACAATTTTTTCAATTAGGCCTTACCTTTCCTAAGAGTACTAAAGCTATTTTACAAGCTGATGAAACTGGGAAATGTGCACTGGAGATTTGGACAAGATCGTCTTCTTCTATTGCGGCGCATTATCAATTACGATTTTCTGAAAGTAATTTAAAACATTTCCCCTACTTTGCAGGTGAAGACTTAGATCGCTTTGTATATTACACGGTACGACAGGACAAACTACTTTTCGAAATTCACCTACCAAGTCAAAATGCCTTTACCTTTGAAATATTTGCCGCAAACATTCCAAACAAAGAGATAAAGAAACTAGATTTGAAGAGTATTGTAAAGTTTCGAATAAATCATTCGCCAAATATGCAAGCGCGAATGAAATCATTACCAGGAATAGGAGAATGGGGACCTGCAAAAGGCCTACGACAATACAGCATAAAACCGCTCACTCATCCTAATGCTGTTATTAATGATACTGCTGGGAATATTAGCTTACAATTTTGCATTCCAGAGGCGCTAAATGATCATCTGTATTTTGCAACATTACATAAGAGGGACATTAATACTCATTTGCTCAATGACTATGTCTGTGCTGCTCGCCAAAATTCTACTCTAAGCATACAGATCACCCCACCTTTACCAGGACAATATGCACTAGATATTTACTTTAATAGAGTTAAAGAGGATCCTGTAACAACTGCCCATGTTTGTCGATACCTTCTAAATGTGGAAAATGTCAGTGAATTAAAAGAACTTTCGTGTAATCCAAAATTGGATCCAAACGATTGTAGTAAATACAAACCAGGCTCACAGATGATGGCTAAGAAATTTCCTATTAATCTAATACTTCCTTTAAAATCGTTTGTATCATCATCTGAGGAAGTTGTAAAAGCAATATTTGAATGGAAAAGTTTAAATATCGAGATTTGCTACACGTATCTATCCGGGAAATCCACCGACGCACAGGGCGACTACACAGAACTGTGTCGTTTTACAATCGATGGCCAAAGGGCAATGTTCGAACTGCCATTATTGGTAGCCACCACCTTTAATTTGTGTCTTTATGCCAGGCAACTACGTTTAGAACAACCATTTCAATTGGTTTATATTTTAAGATTGGAAAAGAAGCCTGCGCCAAAATTTTCAGATTTAATCAAAGAAACAAGCAAATACAAAAAAAGAAAATAACTATTTTAAGGTTTCTTCATCATAATGAATTGTACATATTGTATGTAAACTATTGAATATCACTGGGATCTTTGAACAGTTATTGATAATTAATTATCTATTTATAGAAACATTGTTTTGTCATAGGTACTAAATTTAGAACATATTTGTATATGCCTCAATGAAAAACATCATTTTTACCTACATATTCATGATACCTATTAGCTAAATAAGTATATGAAATTATTCATTGAAGAGAGGATCCCCTTCCTACAGCTGATTTCTATATAACATTATAACATAATAATTTGCTTGACATTAATTAATGATTACGTATTTATATTTAAATTCTATTTATAACATTTATTTTAATGTCTTTTTGAAAATCAAAATGTCCTCGCCAAAAAACAGTTTTTTGTTAGGTAATTTTTATTGCAATATACCTAAATAAAAAAACTAAGTATGTTTTGGTTCCAAATATCCACTGTATCTGACAAAAATGTGCGTCCATGGATACCTAGTTAAACATAATCTCTATTCTTTTCCTAAATTCATGACAAAATTCCTATAACTTTAGATTTCAAATTTCGCTATTTCTTTAGCGAGGACTTTGTTATATCTGAAAATACTAAAAATTACCTTCATCTTTTGTACCGATCTTGGGCCAATTTCTAATTTGTTTACATTATTGCCTCGATTATCTAAAGAAAAACAATACTTAAATGTAACTATTAACATTTTAGTATATTAACTAACTATTATAAAATAAAATTATGTAAATGTATACGAAATGTATGAGTTATAAATAAATGTTTTCCGTATAATTTGAAGTTATTCATTCTACTTATCAGGAAAAAATTAGAGAAAATTCGCGTTATAAAGAACTGTTAATTTTTATATTTTAGCTTTAATCAATGTGATTTAGTTAATTTTAATACATTTGGAAAATTTGACATGAGATACATGGCTGCGGCTTGTATGCTTTAAAAAAGTAAAAAATGGAATGTGTAAGCCACAGACAGTCTGCTGTATACAGAACAGTTTTGTAATTCAAACTCTGTAGGGCAGATCGGTAGTGAGTAAATAGATCTTTGTCGCCGACTAAAGACTCTGTATTGACCGTGAAATCTAATAAACTTAGCGAAGAAACTTCACATATCCTAGAGGTAATGAACCGTCAACAATTTTGAAGTGAAACATCCCAATCGTGAATATTCGCTAAGTTTATTAAATTTCACTGTCAATACAAACACTTCTGGTATCATCTCTTTTGAATTCTACAAGAAGTCGGTGAAAAAGAATCTATTTATTCACTACCGATCCGCTCTACCTAGTTTTACCTAAATCTCCATCGGTGTTAACAAATACCAGTCTATTACAGAAAAATGCTCTGAAAATACCACCAAAATTGCAAATATAACTGTTTTCAATGTCTTATCGCTCAATGGATGCCCATCAAATTTTCATACTGAAACAATTAGACAGGCTAAGAGAAGAAACAGACGTTTCCATGGACAATCCAAGAAGTACTTTTACTTTAAGGTGTCCTTCCTTAGTGATGAAATAATCATCTCTGTTGCCGGCAAAACTGTGTCTACGAGATGAAATGTTCAGCTGTATGCATCGGTAGCACAATTCGATCCCTGAATTTTCACATCAAAGAACATCTCCGTTCAACCACCTGGTCTATAGCTCAACATCTTCTCTCATGTGCATCTCAATTCGACACCAGAATTTTAGCCAATAATCGTAGCATTTCCGGTTTACGTATCAAGGAAGCACAATTCATTTCTAAGATTCTCCCGACCATCAACTCGCAGGAGGGATGTACCGAACTTACGCAACTAATATTTTTAGATTCTTTTTTTAAATTAACATGATTATTCTAATTTTGATTATGTTCTTTGTTGTCTATACTTTAATTGTTAATTTTTGGTTTTTGAATATTCCTTCTTAATTTACGCCAAAAACTTATAATTACCATCATCTCTGACCTTCTAGATTTTTTTATTACTACTAAAATATGCTGCTTCAGGCCACTTATCTTTTATTATTATTCAAAGATACAGGGTGAATTTTAAGTAACGCCCGATTTTAAATTAAAAATAAATCAATGACATTTAAACTAAAAATAGAGCAATGACATTTTAAACTAAAGATAGAGCAATAAAAACGTACAAAAAGATGTTGATGACTTAAACTTTTATTCATTCATTCATAAAACTGTTATGGCTGTACGTTTAACTAAAGAAATCTCATTGATCACTGCCAAAAGGGTGATAGAAATGAATAGGATGTATTTGTCAAATTGTACCGATGTGTTCATATTGTATTTATTAATACAATGACATGTTTGATAATTTATACATATCTACTATTCGTTGACGTAATTTGTTCATAATGTTTGGTTTAGAATAAAAAGAAATTATTAACGGAACACACTATAATTCATGTATCGTAAACATTTAAAATTAATTAAAAATTGTTTTATAAATTGATATATTTCATTCAGAAAAGGGTAGTGTGGAGGTGACAAGGACCACTTTGGATAGATATGTTGGCGAAACATTATCTCCAATGCTCAGATCAAACAGTTACCGTGATGATGATGATATTTTCAAAATAAAATAGTTTTTCACCTTAGTATACCTAACGCCAAAAAACATTCAACAAAAAAATGTTATATAATAATGCATAGAATGGCAAAAAGTGAGTTAGCTCACACCATGAAATAATTGAAATATTCATAAAAGTGGGTAAGCTCACACCAGAAAATAATTGAAATACACTCAAAACTGTGTTTGCTCTTTAATTAATAAGAATTTCCATGAACATAACTACCTTTTTTATTGTTTTAACTGACCTAGCTATACTACTATTTTACATCTAAGTTACAGGATAAAAATCCTCCAAAATTGGAAATATAAAATACTATATTTAAAAGTTACACGGATCATAGTATTGAACATGTAGGTATTATCAAACACAGACTTAATACTAATCTTGAAATTGATAGTTTTTCTAAAAATTAACAAAATGCTAATGATATATAAAATAAACATTCTTTTATAGTCAAAATAAAGATTTATGAAAAATTAGGAAGGGATTAAAAATAATATCTTTGAAATTTGGATGCTTCACATTTATGGTAGCTTTACATTTAAATTAGTAAAAATCCTTCAAAATTGTAAATATAAAATACAATTATTTAAACGTTATATGGATCATAGTATACAACATATATTATCTACCACAGACAATTAATAATCTAAATACAAAAATCGATAATTTTGTTTAACATCACCAAAGTAGCAATGATGCCATCCTACACCTTAATATAACGACAAAAGCATTAAACAAAAAACAATCACAATTAAAGTTCGATTCTATGCAATTATACCAAGGGCGAAAGAAAGTTTAAACAATAAAAAAGTAGTTAGCTCATGGAAATTCTAATTGATTAAAGAGCAAACAAAGTTTTGAATGTATTTCAATTATTTTCTGGTGTGAGCCAACCCACTTTTATGAATATTTCAATTATTTCATGGTGTGAGCTAACTCACTTTTTGCCATTTTTGGCCAATAATATTATAATTATTAGAGTTCTTTCTATGTTTAAAATTGTGCTTATTAGAATTGTACTGCGCCAATATTTTAACATTGGTAACAATAAATTAAAACTTGGGTATTGTCGATATTATTCTTTTTTGGAAAGATAATATTTTATCTTTGGAAACTTGTTAACAGCTCAGTAATTTAATGAGGCCTTCTATACTATCCAGTTTCAATCTAAACTCCTCAGAAGATTTTATCAACAGACTCAGCCAGATAGATCTCCCAATTACACATTCATTAGTCAGTTTTGATGTTGTTAGCCTCTTTAAAAATATTCCTCTGAACCAAACTATTGAGTCGGCTGCAGATTTTGTATACTCTTCAAACAACATTCCAACACATTCTAGACATTGAACATAATTTTTGTAAATTATTAAAATTAGCCACCCAATGTATTTTCTCTTTTGATAACTAACTATTCAAACAAATTGATGATGTAACCTTGGACTCACCACTAGGTCGTACTTTAGCTAATGTAGGCATGTCTTTTTAGGAAACAACCTCTTTTTTACTCATCCTGATAAGCATTTTGTATATTAGAGATATGTGGATGATATTTTGTGTACTTTTGTGATCAAGCAAAAAAATTGACATTTTCTTATAACACATTAATTCCATTCACACAAATATTCAGTTTACCAAAAATTGCAATAGATTCCATTATCTCATTTTATATGTTAACATATCTGTTAAGAATAACAAATTGACTTTTAATACATAGACAAAACCAACTTTTATAAGATTATTTTTTAATTACTTTTTTAATTTTCCTGCAAATTGTAAATTGTTTAATTAATAGAATTTTGTCCATTTCTTCTAATTCAAAAAAACTAATGGATACCCTCTCAATTTATTATCCAAAATTCTGAATTAATTTATTCATTTTAGGTTAATCTCAAAGTCCTAAATGTATTACTCTTCGCTATTGTGATAAAACTTCAAATAATTTCAAAATTCTCTTTTGAAGTTTTTAAGAATAAAACATTTCAATTAATATTATCTTTTAAAGTTGTAAATTAGGCAGTTGTTTTCCTTGAAAGATAGCGCAATCAGTCTTATCTCGTTTATATTTTGAAGTGTCCCAATGATGGAGACATTTCTTATGTTGTTAAGACTTCCTGACACTTAGTGATTAGCGATACTGAACACTGCAAAGCTATCCCACTTCTCTCTGATCATTTTCTTTATTGTAATGGTAAAAGTAGTATTTATAATAATTTCAAAATGTTATCTTTTGGTACTATTGATTTCGATGTAAACGATAGAGAATCTCTTTATTCTTAGATACAAACCATGTCTCAGTGTTCAAATTTCTCAACGGTCTGAATTTACTGTAAAAGTTTTTAATTAATTAATTTTTCATGTTTATTTTATCGCGGTATTTTTAATTCCTTGCTGTATTTAAATATGTAGATTGCTGAAGATGATAAATGTTTTTGTCGAAACATGTTCAATAAATGACTTTTACTGTTCTGAATCGATATTTTTTAGTAAATTAAAAGCTTCCGAAAGAAACCTCTATTTTTACCTTCGCATGCTGAAGAATTTGAAGACGACACTTGATATCCAGGTGTGGTACAGTTACATTTATAGCTGGTGTTAGTGGGGACACACTCTTCTTCGCACAAATTGGGATTTTCTTCACAAGGATTTTTGGCTGAAAATGATCAAAAATGTTTTATTCGATATATCAGGGAATATATACAAAAATAGCTAAGTATTTTATTAGTGAGATAAAATTTTACATTTTTATAATTTATTTAATGATATTTATTTTTTTCATATTTTACAGAAAAAAATCCAAAGTTTCAGAAATTATTAATAACACAATTTATAAAATTGTCTTTTCTAGACGTCTCCGTGCCATTTAGATCTAGCAATCTAGGAAGCACCCTAATTATAAAAGTAAATAGAAACTTGTCCAAAGTTTCCTATTCTAAACAAACTCAGAACGGATAATGTTTTAATGGCATACGTGTGCATTGTTTTCCATCTCCAACCATGTTGCT
>JAUYWI010053089.1:0-30226 GCA_034780595.1 Parotoplana pacifica
TTTACACATCTTTTGGTTAGATTACTTTCATTTCTATGATGTTAATACTGTCGAAGGCTTGACTGGTTTTGTTTTTTTGTTTTTATTTTTGTTTTCAGCAGTAAAGATTTATTCTACATTAGTTACTTCAATTTGTTATAATTTTGATAGATACTTAAATATAAAATTAATTACCCCCCCCCCCCCCAATAAATAATGCTTATTTTTTTACTTGCCCCGAGGGAAATGATGGGGTGGTACTACCCCCCCTAAATATCATACTTCCCATCTATATATTGGGATGAAATTTGGTGAGGTACCTAAAAATCTTTTACCTTAAAAGCGTACGAGGTCACAAAATATAGACAACCAGTAGCAAATAGTGAAAACGTTTAAAATCCTTTTTACGTTATAAATAATTTGTAACGTAACCTGTTGCAGGACCTAATTATGTATGTACCTAATGTGTGTATTTTAAGATATTATCTTTTATTAATTTATTAATATTCATACGATAAGATAAAATAAACACATCACGCTTCTTACTTAGGTACTTACTTACTAGCTCAAATTGATAGATCTGGCTAAAACAATCAATCAGCTTCCTGGTCTTTCTAGGACTATCTTTTGAAAAAATAATTACTACCATATAGAATTATGGCTTTCCTCCAAAGATTTCACATGTGTTTACATTTTGTTGTTACCTGTGTTGAACTATTTAACCTGCTGAGATATGTAGGGAATTGGTATTGCCTATGTATTACCAAAGACTTTTAATGCGCAGTAAAGGTCTTTGTCTACTACGCATTGAAATAGATATTACACTGCTGGTACTGTACTGTATATCAATCTCTACGTCTACATATGGCTTGAAATATTTACATTGTAATCATTTGAAGGTGACATGATTATCCGTTTGACCTGATAATGAACGTCACAGAAGAGCCCAAACTTTATCCAAGTCGCATTGATCGGATATTTTACCTACTAGACTACACATAATATTTTGTAATTTATTAAATAATGAAATCCCACATATGTATATTTAGGTAGGTTTTGCCTTCTTGGTACACAGAGTTTGACATATAAAGCGTATCAATATTGTTACTAATGAATGATTATTTTATACTGAAATGATATGTACATAGACTTATTTTTTGGGTTTGAGTTAAAACGCTCTTTGATCTTTTTTGGTCTTTATAAAAACAAAAAAGATCAAAGAGTGTTTTAGCTCAAACCTCCCAAAAAAATAAGTGAAATAATTTTTGGATGTTAGCTCCCTACTATTGTACTTTTAAATAATAGAGCAAACAAAGTCAATGAACATTTAAACATTTTAAAACTGATATTCACATTCGTTATAATACATACCTAATTACCTACTTTTCGATGAAACAGTATATTTTTAAAAAGAAAAAAGGTTCCTTAAAAATGCGACCTCTCTGCTATTAACACATCTGATATTGTGTAGTGATACACAATTTTAATTTTGTTAGCTCTAATATTATAAAATAACATTTATTTTAATGAGAGCAACACCAAAAAGTAATTTCACTTAGTTAGGTATTTTAGAATTTTAGCAAGGCAATTTTTAACCGATATCTAATATACTAGCAGCGACTAAAATTTTGCCCCCTTGTTTTTATTAGGTACAAAGAGGGTTTTACTGAACCCAAAAGGAACAAAATCCATTTATTTAGTGAAATTCTTTATCAGTATTATATGGGTCAAATTGTCTGCCCACTGCAACATTACAATGACTTCATAAGGTTATGATGAGCAACCATTTAGCCATAAAGCGCCAAGAATATAGTTAAATTAAATCAAAGACACAAATAAATTGTATTATGCCAATTAACTTTTCTTTCCAGACAAAACATATATTTTTCAAAATTTCAATATAATACATTATTTTTAAATGTAGGAACAATATAATTTATTGTCGAATTAATTTTAAATAATTCGGATAATTTAATGAAATGTTAGGTGAAATTTGGAATACCTAGTACATAATAGATATCGAATATATTATATGTGGCCTCTAAATGTATTTTTAATATTATAGAATTAAGTAATAAAACTATTGTATGACAATAAAATTAATTATTAAAAAAATACAATGTTTCTATTTATAAGGACATGTTAGCTGAAACTTAAAACCTAGACAATTAACGGCAAACTCCGTGAAAAGAAAATTCTTATTGAAATTAATGTAATCGTCTCATATACATAAATAAATGATTAGATAACACCTACCACCGTTTCTTTAAAGTAAACCGTAGAACAGAAACAACATGATAGATTTAATTAAAAGAATCATGAACATCTTTTTTCAGCAGACACTTATCATGTTAAAGTTTGTTGGTGCCTTTTCTATGCGGTAAAGAAATAAAAATCAGTTAAACACGCTATATGTACATAATATGACGTATTATTACATGCATCTGATTTTTTAAATTTATCTGAATTTTTAAAAATTATTTTGAAAACTCAAAAGATGTTAAATTTGTTTTGGTTGGTGTTTTTGTTTACTTTAGAATTTATGAGTTATGAATCATTTTAATGCTTGTACATTTAATAAATAAAATAAAATAAAATAATGAAATTATAGTAGCTAGCTATACCAGTTAAAAAAAATTATAATAATAGGTAGACGCAATCATTCGTGAGTTTAAATTAGACAAACATGAGACAACCTTTTTTGCCATAATCGCTTTATGCATCAATGGACAATTAAAAAAAACATTTTATTAATATAATTAGCTACAGATACCTAAATCAAAATCACTCTTTTAAATTAAAGCTACCAAAAACATCAATAAATAAAAAACTGTTTCTTTTATAATATTGAACAGTCAACAGATTTTTGTTAATTCCTAGGAGATGGTTGTTGTTATTTTTAATATTTAACAATATATACCTAACTTAAATATTAAGTAACGCACGGTATACAACTGTGATTATAAAGAAATGTTCATGTATTATATAATACGTACTAGTTCTCATTCCCATACCTATAGGTAACAAAACACAAAGCTGGAAGTTCATTTTGCTATTGTTTGATTAAAAACTAAATCATTAAGTCAAACATGGCAAGTCCTACTCACTACTATAACATTTCCGCTTGAATATACCGCTCCTCATTATATTGAATAGGGCCTATTTCTTGTGTTTCAGAAATTTCGGTTTGTTTTATGCCTATTATTGTCTGTTAATTTTGCAATACAACATAAGCACCAGACTTTGAATTTCCAAGAGGTAAAAGATGCCTCTTTCAAAGAGCCTAAAATGTAAGTTTACTTTACTCCAGTACCGCTTACATTTTAGTTTTTATACTCTACTGCACAGAATAGGTACCTGCTTACCAACCCCATCCTGTAAGATCTACTTACATACACCTCTCTTCATTCTAGTTTCCTGAGAGCTTTTTTCTGGAGTCGCTCCTAGTGTCTTCCATCCACTTGTCTATGTACATATTTGTATTTTAGATCTGGTTTCCTCTCTTTTATGCGTGGCAATCATGTCAGACTCCTCCTTATAATTAAGGTAAACTTTGATTATTCCATACATTGAAGTTTACTCATTATACTACTAAAGTAGTAAGTCACATAATAAAAACTATAAGTAAGCTATTAATTTACATAGTAATAAGATAGTTTGTTTAAAATAAAATGCTTCAATTATTATAATGAATCACAATAATTTCCCATATTAAATTAATTTAAAGATAGCAATATACGTAGGTTGTCTGTTTTTAATAAATGAATTCAACAAAATATTTAAAAAAAGCAGTTGATTGTGGGTATATTGGAGTTCCATAATAAATAAAGTAAAAATAATAAAAATTATCAAACTCCAAAAGAAACATAATTAACTAACATGTAAATTTTAGGTTTTATTCCCCATAAACACACATAATGTAATGTCTACGCAGTACGCATAGAGAAATAAGATTTAAAATAGTAGGTAATCATAGAGATAATTGAAAAATCTTTTTTTCTATGGCAAAAATAAAAAAAATCAAAATTCTGGGCTATAAACAAAAATCAGAAAAAGATACATGTATATGGTTCAATGAAGTGTTATAAATCTACCAAATATTAATCAATTTAATCAATATTTGACTTCAGAATCGATTTTTTTTTGTAAGAAGTACATTTTGGCCCAACTTCGATTTTTCAGAGGGATCACAGGTCAAACGATTTTACATAAAAAATTTGCATAAGACTTTAGTACACTGATACGAAATTTTAATCCAATCGGTTAAAGCATTTTCGAGCAGTTTCCGATTTTCGTCAGGGGAGGTATCACCCCCCCCCCTCTCTTGTACAAAGGGTTAAAAGGCCAATTAAAATCGATGAACAAAAAGAAATTACTTTTAAACCAATAAGGTATTCATGCACTCTTCAGATACTCACCAAGAAACTCCCAATATTTTTGGCAGTATAAAGCATTTTGTCAGAAATGAGTCTGTTTGTTAAATTTTCACTATTTGAAAAAAGTGATCTGGCTCATTCGTTTCATTATACAAGCTCCTAACAAAGACACCTCAGAACTAACTATATTAGATATTTGAATAATTTAAAGTAAACTTTAACATATATTCGTCTTAAAATTCAAGTAATATAAAGTAATTAATTTCATCAATTTATTCACAAAATGCTATGAAGGATTTAGTGTTAAATAATTGGAAAATCAATAGTAGACCAATTTAGCCCATTTTAACTTACACTATGTTCATATTCAAATCACACTCAACATAAAACAATCTTAGTAATAAATCAGCATTTATTTGTTAATTCGTATCATTCCTTTATAAAAGAAAGAAATTTGTACAGCGTGAATAAAAATAACAGAACTTCATTTCAATATTTAAAAAATGAAAAGAAATTATAGTTGTATTCAGTGGCAAATAAAATATGTATGTACATAAACAGATACAACAGTTCAGAATTCATTCTAATATTCAATTAGAAACAAAATCATAAACTATTTTACCCATACAAAGGTGAACTGTCTCTATTTCACTCCAAATATTGAATCACTGTTCGGTACCTACCAAAAACGTTGACACATGATTGAAAACAATATTTCCACATAGAAAAATATTAGTATGTCTGAGTATTAAATATGTTTAACATAAGTGTATATACATAAATTTATTAGCTATAGAATTCTGTACATTTAATATTTTTTTACAGGAGTTAGTGTACAGATAACTTTCTGAGATTCATTTGCATAGGTAGCTACAGAATCTTGTGTACAGTATATATACAATTTATAGACAATATGCACAATACGTAGGTATAAATAACAAAAAAGTTTAGTTTCCAACAATATAATTAATGATTCTAATTATTTGCAATGAGTCTAGGAATGGTGCTCTTTACTAAGCAAATGGTTTATGACAAATCAATTTCAAAGAGATTCCGGCACAAATTAAAATGAATAATATGAAGAATTTAAAAAAATTAAAAGTAGCATCTTTATTTGTCATCTAATTATTTTAAAAAGAAAGCTCTCAGAATACGTTACGATTATATTATGAAATATATTATGATGTACAGATGTGTATGGATGCCCTACTCTTATTTCTGAGAAGTATAATATAACGACATTCTTGAAACCTCGTTACCCCCACAAAAAAGCATGTATAGATATATAGTTCAAAGAACTACATATTTCGAAGCCTAAATACTCTAGATATTAGCTGTTTAAACAAAACTGGCCTGGTAAGGTGACTGTTTGGCCCTCATCCTATAGCCGCTAGTTAAGTCATGTAAACTTTTCCCCATCGTGGTGTCCACACAATTGTCTGTTTCTCCGTCACCAGGATCACCACCATGCCCGTTTCCAAGCAACGGTGGAAGTTCTGAAAGTTCTTCAAGCGTTTTGGAGCCCTCACGTGCTGTCCCAGATGGAGAGGTGGTCGAGGCCTTCTTGTCAAACTGGATGAAGCTTCTGCCTCGCAGAGTATTAACGTTAATAATCGGCTGATGTTGACCACTTCTGAGCGTATTTGCCCGATTTTTATTGTTTGACTGATTTTCTTCAGACGTTCGCACCAAGTCGTAATAATGGCCGAGATCATCCCTGGGATGTGCATTTAGTGAGGTGTAATCTCTCACATTTAACTCGTTGTATCTTGCGTCTATAATATAAATAGAGATTTAAATTTAAATTAATTTCAGGTAATAATAATAATAACTTGAATATGTACATATTTGAAAGAATTTTAAATGAAAAAGTAGTGTACGAATGAAAAAATATAACTTAATGCCTGTCGCCAATATTATTTCAAATATTCAACAACAATCTACCACGCATGCCTACATATTTTGTAACCTTTTCAAAAACGAATTCAATCAATATATCTCATATGCACTAAAATTAATAATGTAAGGTATTTTCCTTTAAAATGACCACGTCATTTGCTATGCATATTGAAACAAATTTTACCTCTGTTACCTCGGCTGAAAAACGTGTTACATAACCTTTTTATTGGCATTAAGTTGTATCATTTTAATAAAGAATCAATTTCAGATGTCATGTTACTCAATTTTTACTGTCTGCATATGATCATGTCTTGGTTGTAGAATACATTCCTAAACAGACCAAACAATACAACTAATCAAATTATATTTAATGATGTTACCCAAATTACCGTTACCTATGGCTCTATGTAGATGATAGAGATGCTTGGTGATAGATACGGAAATATAAAGACGTATTAATTTCCAGAGGCAATTTTGTAGCAATAAAAACATCAGTTTAAATAATTTCCAAGTGCACATGTGTTGAAACATTTACGATCACCAAACTTTAATACTTGGACAATAAAATTATAGAAATTAGATTTACATGGACTGCTTTAATCACTTCTACCATGTTTCAGTACGTGTTGTTGGCTGGGTGAAATGATAGGTTATTCCTACTGACCGAGATGTCTACATATCCCCGCCAGCGGCAGTTGTTTCACTAATACTAGGCGCAGGTACCCGGCCACAATAATTGTTTCTGTCAACCAACCGAGTCAATGTCCTAAATCAGTCAGTCCTGGTACAGTGATACCTATGGAACATGGGGCTACGAGACGATAATAATATCTGTGTAGACTATTTATAGTGTCAAAACATCTTCATTGAATGAAGGCTCCATTTGCATATCAAAGAAACAACATGTTAATGTTCAAACGGCGGTTTAAGGCACTTGACATGTAATACGGCACAGATTTAAATTATCTGCCCTGACTATAAAATATGTCAGCCGCACTATCTACAAACATGTTATAGTAGCAACCTACTTGGAAACAGACCAAGTTTAAAGGGAAATATAGCAGCAGGCTAAATAATACCTACTGTAGTAGAAAACAAGTATGATTTATAATATAAAATAAAGTCATTATAACTACGAAATTTTGCTATAATATTCTGCGTGTTTCTTGTTCAACACATGTAAATCTAGTGTCAACATCCGATATAATAAATAATTATACTAAATATTATAAATAGCTCTCCCCGATTAAGTCTGACATTAACCTTCCTTACTTCCATGTTCAGAAAATCAGGTTGACTGTGAATCATTACCACATCTAGTGGCTGTTATTTAAAATATTTTATAAAGTAATAAATTACGAAAGAAAAAACCAGCCGAACATTATCAATAAATCTGTCAGAAAATCAGATAATAAAGAAGAAAGCTGAACATGATTTATTAAAGTACGCATCAACCATGATAACATTAAGTAAATTTGTTTTCTTTACGAAATAAAAATTAGAATAATAATAAATAACAGTTTAAAATCTGTAAAATTTATGTATGTCAATCAACCCGATTTCACTGTCAATATGCCAGGAACTAATGGTGGAAATGTAATAAGCATCCTCATCCAACTAAGGTACTAATTGCGCCTTATTGTAACTTAGGCAAAAATGATGCCCACCCTGCTGAACATTAACAGAGGTCTCTAACATATTCAATTTATAAGTCCGAAGTTCTCATAATTAGGAACTTCATCGGAAGTGACATTTCCTTGTATAATTAAATTTATAAAGTTTAGCATTTATCATTCACAAGGTTCTGTAATTTAACATCTTTATCAACTAAGATACTCTCCTTATTATATTGTATGCTTAAAATTATTATATTAATATACATATAACAGTCACACGAGTATTACATAGAAATAATTTTATTAATAAAGTGTAGATATTTGGAAGAGAAAAGTTTTTCATTTCAACAGATTCTTCTTCCAGATCTCGCTTCCTATGCCTACTATATGAGAATGGCAAACAATAAGATTAATGCGTTTCAACAAAGATATAACCTATAGGTACCTGTACCAATACAGAGAAGAAAACCAAAGCCGCCAATATCTTTTATCAAATGAACACTCCAAAATTTTCACTGTAGCTACATATATGTAAAATTAATGAAAAATAAATAAATTGAATCTATAAGGGGGAAATGAAGTGGAAATTATAATATAGTTATGTATTCTACATATATGTAATATTAAATAACTCTTTCATTTAAATGTTTCATCAATTAATCTGAGCTGTTTGATAAAAAAGACAATTCAAACGAAGAAAATGGATCGCAGACGTTGTACACATTTAGGTATTATATCATTCCAGTCACAGAAAATACAAGATTGCCATAAATTAACCATAAAGAACAATCAATTCATTTTTTTGATTAATTGAGTGAACAAGTTGTCTTTTTAAAACCCTCAAATTACTGCTATCATTAGAAAAAAAAGTTCAGACACCAAAATTAAAATTGCCTTTAGAAACATATTTCACTAATGAAATAATTATACTGCAATAAGTAAAAACAATAAAATTATAATATTAAATATTTAGGTTTGATATAAGCTGTTATCGGTTCTATTTTTGTACCAAGTGATTGCATTTTACATAATGCATTTCCGGGATTTTATTGTAATCGATGAAGTAAAATCAAAGTCATTTATAATCAACCAGTTTCTCATTATAAAATTTTAACATTAATAGAACAACAGATAGCCAGAACAAAAATCCACAATTCTATAAAATATTGCTCATGCCTCTACAGCTGGAGTATATTTTATTACAAGCCAAGTTCCTACCATTATGTTTACAATCAGTACCGCATTTAAGTACGGGATTATTTTTAAAATAAGTTAAATGGGAGATATAGAATCTTTACTTAGAATCTGTGAAGCAGTAGCAATGACTATTGAAAAAATTTAATCTAGAAAACAATTTGATATATTCTTCTCAGAGAGCGGAATTGGTGATAACTTGTGTATTGTTTTATATTGTTGACCTAATGTGCACGATAACTATGAGTGAACATGAATTGGAAACGACAGTCGTTTTTCCGGTGTTGCAATCTCTCAATTTAACGGTTCTACACGAAACATTATCAATCTTCTTTTTCAAAGGTGAAGTCTGGCATGTCGATCATAAAAAATAAATAACCCTTGTTGTTATTAAATTAATGTTTGTTCATTTAGGCTGTCTGCTGGAGAAACACGTAGAAATCGTAATTCTGAAACTTCGATTGTACTTTTCAGCATTGTATTCCAGTTTTTCTTAAACAGAGACTGGCCAGGAAATGAAATTTTATTTTGGAATTATTTAATACTTTTCATAAACAATGCACATAGGCAGCAATAAGATTTCTTGTCATCAGGAAATAATGAAGTGTATTCGCATATTCCATATTCCAAGCTGCAGTTTTAATTAAGAAGTCTAATTACAATTCCGACAAGAGGCGACTTTGGTCCTTTAATTATGATATTAGCGAGTAATATAAATAAGTAGTATATTTTTATCCAAGTATACCTGTTTTTTTAAATTAATACTCTTATTTAACATATTAATTGGCCAGGACTTGCTTTGACAGCGTGAGTGCCCTTTAATAAGAAAACAGGCTTTCCAATATATTTTTTTCTGAATATCTTCTATTTTCTCTTTTCTTATTGCAACTATAGAAAATTTCCCTTACTTTTATGCTTTGGTATGAAATATACGAAACTTTCATATTGCTCAGGTTGTGATTATATCAGGCTGATGAGGCATAATAAAGCCGAAACAGCTGTCCTGGGCTATCATTAGCGAGTAATATAAATAAGTAGTATATTTTTTTTATCAGAATGTACCTGTTTTTTATTATTACTCTTATCACATATGCGAATACACTTCATTATTTCTTATTTTGAATATTTGCTGCAGTAAAGATTTTATTCTACATACTGATGACAAGATTCTTGTCTTATATCTTTAGAGACTTATGCTATTATACACATATATTTAGAAAGAGAAAGATGCTGGTCCATGCTATGTATGTACTTTATAAACAAATAACAATCTTCTTGGTAATTTAAAGTACAAATATAAATAAAACTTTTAAAAATGCTACGGTAATGGGTCAAGGGACATCGCAACATTAAAGAAACACATGTAGAAATAGAATATAATACAAAGAGTTGTATTTTGGTCTAAGCTAGCTATGATCCATCAAAAGATATCTTTGGTCATTTACAAAAATCACAAAATAAAGACCGGTTCACATGAATGCGTAACCGCTATAGCTAATCGTTTTCGATAACTGAAAAATGATAAAATATCAATCTTTCTAGCACTATTGTTTATCAAATGACTAATGGAAAATTCTTATTCATTTGTTTATCATACATAATTTTAATTGGAAATAAACGTTTGTCTAGCAACTGCCAATCATTGTGAACCAGCCTTAAGAGGGATTTAAATGCCAAATTACCTGCATAGACCGAGTTTTGATTGGCTGATGAAGGTCGTGTATTGGTAGCAGTTAACCAACTTCGATTCAGGTCACAAAGTCCTTCAATGCTATTGGAGCCTTTGTATCCTCCAATCGTTGTCGATTCAGTCATATGTGATTGAATTTCAGATTTACTCAAATGTTGGCAGTTCATACTGGGCGGTTCATCTCTATCAAGTGCCTAGAGTAAAACAAGAAGTGAAGAAGCGGTTTCAAAATTTTGGAACAAAAACTATTTTATCATCATGAACAAAAATCTATCAAAAAAGCAAAATCAACACATTTCTAGACAGATTAGTAAAATCGAACTTCAATTAACTAAAAATAGAGACTCTTCATAAAAACCATAATTATAAATTTAACATTATCCAGTTTATATATAGGACTTAATTTAGAATAAAACTTTGATCAGCTAATACAAATAACAAAACGCACAACATTCCATTGGGATTTATGCTTTGGCTGAGAAATTCAAAATGTTATCAATAATCCATTAGAGTTGAATTGAGTAGAGTGGTGACTATATGTATGTGTAAGACTTCGACATATGTATGTATCCAACTGTTGAGAAATAAAGGAAACACTTAAACTAAAATCAGGTTTATTTTTAAATCTTTTTGAAGCATTAAAATTATAAATAAAGGATGGTCAATGTTTTATTATTACTCTTTACCACATAATTCTAAAATTGACTTATCCTTTATTTGTAATTTTTATGCTTGAAAAAGGTTTAAAAATAAACCGAAACCTGGGTCGCGCATCATTTTTATTTAACTTACATATGTATATATCCAACACTATAAATAAAATAGTATATATACGCTGTTGTCAAAAACAAAATCGAGTTCACTTTTGCGCCCTTTATCTTGTAGCTTGTCCGTCTCCCTTACTGGAATCATTGCAATCCCAACAAAAGTAGAAACAAATTATTCCCCTGTTGTCTAATAATATACCGAGCAACATTATCATCATCATCATCATCATCTTGTTCAATATTTTTTTACTAAAAGTTACAAAAACTATTGAATAACACCGATACTATAGTCATTTACTTGACTATGTACAGGGAAAAACATAAAAAATAATGCTAATTTCATTTCTTTTGAGTCTATTGCGAGCAACTCCCTACATATACGAAATTTGTATTTTAAATTTAAAAAAAAACAATTTGATAATCAATTTTGTCACACTACTCAACTGTAATCCGTAGCCGACTCTCCAAGGAATTCAATTAGAACACAGAGAGTAGGACAATTCAAACATCAATAATCTGGTCTGCAATATTGCATGAATGTTGTTGTGTTGTTGTTATTAGAGCATAGATGCCAAGTATATTATTATTCATTTGGGTAAATTTTTAGCTGCCATTTCTAATACACGCTCTATCAACCACTTCAACACGTTCGACTTTTGAAGTTAATTCTACTTACTCATTTTTTAGACAAAAAAGCGTTTTTATATATGTATACATACAATACACATAAATATTGAATGCTTAATCAACAACCGAACTGGTTTATGATAAAGTAACAAGTTTGGGTCAAATACAAACAAAGTAAAAATAATATTAATTATTAGTTTTGTATCAATTCGATTCAGTGAGGAAATTATTGAGTGTTCCAATATGTCGAATCGTTTATAATAAATATTTTAAGAGAAAGGATGATAATCTCATAATAATATCAAGCTCAGTGGTATATAAAATTAAATTGATGAGATAATATTATTCAATCAAATTGATATATCTATGTAGGTATATCGCAAAATAGAAAATATTGTGAAAATTAAATAAATATGTATAATAAGCATGATGATGATTGTGCATAACAACATTTCTGTATAAAATGGAAATTAAGATAAATTCTTCTGTGAATTTGACATCTGGTTACAAATTCAGCTCGGTGATGCAAAAATTAAGGCACAAATGGAAAAGAGAAGACATACAATAAAAAAAACACAGACAAAAAAGAAATGCAAAAAGCCACAAGTTAGAAGCAAAATTTCAACAGGATAATCAATAAATAAATCCATATTATTAAATTTCAATAGAACGCAAAACAATTGTCTTCTAATTGCCGCTTTTTTATAAGATCATCATGTACAGAACAATGACAAGAATCGCAGGCCAACGATATATCATCATTAAATGTCATATATCAAACAATACACTGCCAGTCAAAAGTCAATACAAATTATATTATCATGAACTATCTAAATGGGACACACAATTGCATATATTACCTATGTTTGGTCAAAAAGGTAATCCAATATTCCCGCCTTTATTATACATACATACATACACACAAAATGTATTATTTTGTTGATTTTTTCACCAAAATATGTTTGGTGTATTCGTTCGCATGTATGTATATTACTCGAGTCACATTTTCTTTTATCTTTTTGACTCATTTCCAGACCAAATTATTACATTATTTTATCATCATTTACACAAGAAGCTCTTCGAATAGATGTGTGTCTGTGTGTCCTATCGCGCTTGTTACTCCTCGGTGGGCATTGAAAAGGGTCATTCATTTTGTGTAACAACATCTTGTCTTCGAACAAGAAATGTCCACTGGCTCGTTAATTACATCTTTTCTGACAAAACCGATTTACCTCTTCAATGGTTAATATAATAAGTAAGGACTATTCATTGTCGGACAATCTGCCTATAGTTAATAGTGTATCCATTACTCTGAATGACTAGATATCGGATAGGTATACTTACAGATATATTATGTATGTTTCGTGCACAAAAGTACCTAACACAGCATAATTTTAAATGTTAAAATAAAAGAATATAATATAATGAATTCTATATAATTTCCTTTTTTAGATATTACATTATCATATGCATATATACCCCTGGCCTACCTACGTATGTATCAAACATTTTCATTTTCTATATATTTTTAGTGGACATCCAATTTCCGTTTGATCAAACTAAATACAATTGTAGAGCACACAGGAGAAGTTCAAATGTATTTGTAAATGGAATTATGTCTTTTCTTGTTAGATAACAAAGATTGTGTTGAATTTATTGCTTGATTATAGAGCTCACTGTTTAACATATGGTTGTTGCAATATTATATGAAAATCGTTAGAAAAGAGCTTTTTATTACACGCATATTTTCCCAGTAGAATTTATTTTTAAGTAACTTATATATAAAAAAATAATCACAAATTAAACTTTTTTCTTACTTTCTAATAATTTAAAGGGTAGCTTATAATCACAGTGAAAATACCAATATTGTGAAAAATTTGTTTTAACCTATAGTGCCTTTATTTATTTTTTAATAACACATAACAATGGCAACTGATTTAAATTAACAACGTATCTTCATTCTCTATCGACGTACTCACCTGGAGTTATACATTAATTTATCTTTATCTAAGTGAAAAAAGTAAATAGACTGATAAATTTAGATAAGATCATGGTAAATTAAACCTCTAATAAAATTAATAACTAAATCTTGGATGGCATTGAAAAATTAGTAACACAACAACAATAACAGCTATAAAGATTCGATTTACTAAGTAATATAATATAAGCAATATGCCGAGTAAAGAAGACGACAAAATGCTATCCATAGACATCCACTCTTTTCCTGAGCAGGAAACTCTTTCAGGGTCAGTTATAGATGCCAAATTTTGATAATCCTGAAGTCAAGGCTAAACCGCTTTTACAAAGTTTAGAACCATATTTCCATAATACGTCGTTCCATTTTATAGATGGGAGAGTAAACTTTTAAGTATAATGTGATAATCTGTGTAAGAAGTTTAACATGCTTTAATTAACTTTTAAAGAAACAAACATACAGACGGCTAAAGTTTTAGTCGATTATAAATGCCTCTTAAAGTTGAAAATGTATTAATGACAAGATTGAGAGCGATATTGGTAAATTTACTGAATACCTATCAACTACAAAAAAACAAACTATATGGAACCGAAAAATTGATCAATAAATAAATAAATAAAAGAATAAAAATGTTGTGTACAATCATGGGTTTGTGTATTGTAAAGAGAATGATATGAAATAAGAGGCACTACCAGATGTTAAAGACAACTCCACTGATGCAAGACAGCCAAGGAAATCCTGTGTTGTATGGTAAAAAAGAAGCAGTTGAAAATAGAATAGCTCAACTAATTTGGGTTTATTTATTATGAGATAATATGCAGTACAATATTATTATGCAAAACTCACCCTATTCATAACCTTATTTTAAGTTTCATAAATATTCCTAATAAATTCTATAGTAAAATATTTTTGTCATTATATTGTCTACGTTTCAATATATTATAACCCCCAGACTAATAGATTTGATCGTAAAATTGAGCAAATCGCAGCTTTATTAACATCTACCTTATTAATGGAGGCAAAATAATGATGATACCTCTTATTTGCTTAGTACATTTTTTCAAAAGCAAAACACGCTTCTATAATTCTTTTGTTAGGTTTTTGCTTTGGTTCATGATTTAAAAAAGAATCCCAATACTATAAACTTGTTTGCAAACAATAATAGAAACATAATTTGCTTTTCATAATCTATTGTACATCTATAATACCGATGCTAATAAAACTGTTATCTCTCTTTCTGATAATACGATAAAAATATTTTAAAAATTATGTAGAATTTCTTTAGGTATGTGTAGTACCAAACTAAGTATACAAATTGCTTAACTTATTATTAAAAAATGTAACCATTCACAAAATAATCATAACAATTCTGCTGCAGGACAACCAAAACAAAGGGTCGATTTTGTCGAAATTCAAACAAAGAATTGTGAAAGAAAACAACAAGCTAACATAATGTTGACAATGGAGGTCTTTACCTATGTATGCAAAATATCTAAATAAATACTAGTAGTCACAATTTGTAGCGATGCGTCTCTCAAATTGTATATATTTTATTAAATATGTATTTGTTTAATTTTACAATAAATAAAATCAATTAGCTGCAATCCTGATACGTATACCACGCGTGTATACTGTAACAAAATCTAAAGTATCATATTATAAGCTGTACATATAATACATTAAAGAGAAAGGTAAATTGAAATCCACAAAGCCAAAAAAACTGACACATTGTAACCGAGTGATCTAAATCAAAACCAACCATGTCTCTATGTATGACACATTCGAAGCTTATGAGTAAAATGTCATTTGAAAGCGACATTTATTGTGAAATTAACGCCAAATAATATGTATCTTAAACATGAACGAAATATTTAAAACATAATATTATATTTATGTTTTAGAAATGAACAACAAATCATAATTTGTTTAGCTCTTGCTTCGTCATAATAATGTTTTAGAAGTTCCATTTTTGGTCTGCGTGTTTATTGCTGTTAATGTTCTTACCTCAGCACTGTAATAAACAGTTTCATGTTTATTTCCATTAGCATCTGACGAAATGACATGACCACTGGCTGATTTATTCTGAGTTGAATAAATGGTTGGATAACCGGCTGGGCCACCTGTATTAGATCCCAAATGAGACATAGAGGGGCCATGACGAAGTGCCTCACCTGAAATTATAATTCATTAATTACAACAACAAAAAAGTAGTATGTACCTATACCACATAATAGAATGCACTTATAGCTTTGACCTTTTCAAAATGATTAATAAATTTACAAACTGATAACAGAAATTAAACACAACATAAAATTGTCAAAGTTCTTAAATAAAACATTGCTTGCTACCTATTTTAGTATTCAATAAATAATGTTAGTACTTCCAAGACATTGGAAAATCACTGTGTTTGTTTAAAAGTGTAGTAAATAATAGATTAAATAACAGTAGTTGACCATCATAAACTCTCTGGATGCCATGTCCGCGTAACTGTGTCACTGATAGCAACTATGTAGGCAGTCCACAGCATTTTGATGAAAAGCACATCCGTTAAAGAAATTAACAGTTGTCTTTCAGTGGACAACCGTCAGAGAAATTGATTCCTCACATTGAAAAACACGCAAAATATATTAAACCAGTATGCCTGACCAGTATGCTTTTATTGAGTATAAAATCAGCATGATAAAAACTAAGAAATCAACATTGTGTCGGCTTTTTATCAACTTGGTAATATGTCCAGTCATGTAATAATATGTATGTAAAACAAATTTGCATGTGTATAATTTCACTTTGATATAATTGCAAGATTCTTTACCACTCACTGTTACCACTGGTATATGTAATACACCAGCCATACAGAAATTGGAACCCAATGCAACATTATTATAATATTGACATGGGAATATAAAGCAACTACAGCGTCTATTTTTATCATAAAAATGGAACAACAAAATAATAATATTAATATATTTCAACTTTCAAATGCCTAATGCATGCTAGCTATCGCATAGGTTAACATTCCAATCGGTCGGGTTGATATTAAATATGCTTAAAATACCAAATACACCCGTACAGCACTAATAAACTACAAGAAAATAGTTTCAAATGACTTAGTTAAATGAACTTTTGAAAACTTGTCACCTGGACGACGAAAGGTGCCGAGCCAAAATATAGCCAACTTTTAAATACTACAAAACAGTTAGATGATGGAGAGGCCTCTTTATTAGGAATTTATTGATTTAAATATGTTAGTCATTGTTATTTTATCACTCAATCTGTAAAACATGGTCGAAAGTGGTCATGTACCAACGATGAGATGTTTTAGTCATAAGATTCTGTGCAATTACAAAGACCTGAGGATTTCTAGATGACTGTCAGGGTAATTGTGCTAGAATAAAAAACCGGAAATATTTGAGCAAGCCACAATTTGTAAAGATAGAGAATCAATAAAAGCAAAGCACTCTCAACTGCAACAACATGTAACCCGTTATTATTATTATTATTATTATTGAGAAGAGACATAATTTATTAGAAAAATAAAAACTATGTAACATTATAAGCAAACAGTATAGCAACAGCACAACTATTGATTCTGTACTATTAATAATAATATTTTTATAGGTACGATACGTAGATTTGTCACGTTTTTGTCAAGGCAGAGAGAACACCACCTTGTTTAATGCTCAATAATTAGGAAACGCATATCAACCACCACCACAGACTAGTTGTCCAGAGTTATACATACAAGTACTATTTAATTATTTACATTGCTTCACTCTTAATAATTTGAATTTATTTATACTGGCCTACACGTTGGTTTCAACGTTTCCGCATAGAATAATGAATGGCATCTTGAACATATTTTTATTTAATTAGAAAAAATCGTACTATTACCTAAATCTTAATAGTCTGTGACGCTATGCCAGATGTATTGTACCATCAACCTCACTGTGGTGTACCTACTCGCTACAAAATAACACGACTGTTACGTTACGTTAACATAATTAATTCGGCAACCATCATATTCATTAAAACTTTAAGGTGTCGTCTGGAGAGACATATCAATGTAACAAAATACAAAAATGAAAAATTAGAAACTCGCTTAGTATAGTAGTCATAGATATGATTCCTATAGGAAGACATTATTTTGACAATTTTATTTAACCGATTATTTTCCTAACATTCTTTCTTCGATATTATTTTTTTCGTTTATATAATTTCTAAATATTAGAAATTTTCTTTTACTAAGATCTTCCATTTAAACAATAGGAGAGTGCACACTCGTATAAATCATTAATAATTTCTAATTTGAATTTAATTGAGGCATATGTGATGTTAAATTTGCCATCCTACTTGTATTCAATGAGTAAGTATGTACAACCTCAAAAGAAAGTGGATATAACGTTTGTTTTATAAATCTCAGAATCTTGGACAGGAAACATCTCAGGGACACGTAAACAAAACAGAACAATAAAAAAGATGCTATCCTTTCTTTTGTGGAGTTTCCTGTGGAACGGTAACACACACAAAAAGGCATAATTTAGACATTGCGTTTAACTTTTCATTTATCAAACAATGGCTCCAGATATTTTTCTGTCCATCTATTTTTAACTGACCATTGTCTATATCAAATTGTAAAGTGTTACCTAATAGTGCATACCTACATAAGTATAAAGAATGTAAATCTTTAGACATAAACAAAGATTTAGAAAGAATGCCAGTGCCATTAATACCTAAATAACTGACAGTTTAATGCATCAAAGGATTGAAGAAACTCTTTCCAAATGACCAAAGTGAGAGAACTACTCCCGCCAGATGTTGTATTATTTGCTTGGAAATGCTTTGCAAGACAGCAAACTATTGATTTTACTATGTAACACAAATTTGAATTTAAAAATATATATAATGATATTTCTTTTGTAGACTAATTGCAACCATTGAATTTCACGTCATTTAAAATCACTATTTCAAACGCTTGAAAAGTAGATAATATATACGATGGAGTTTGACTTCAGGACACTCTGGTGTTACTTTCTGAAAAGGTTTCACACGTCTGTATGATCAAACTTAATTTTTTTAGTTGACGGCTCTTTTTCTTTGACACTGACCGTGACTAATTTTATAAAGATAAGTTTTATATACAAAACAATAGGCAACTTTTTAGGAGAAAGTTAACGACCCAGAGGTTAATTGATTTCCTATTGTTTGTTGAATAAATTGGTTCTAATTAAAATAAAATTGGGACGACAGTTTTACGCTAAGATAGGTACTATCAACTCGAAGATAAAGGTCGGAATTATAGTAAAGTAGAAATAGCCACCTAAAATTAATTGCAAACAAAAGAAGGCTCAAACTGCTCGATCCTAAACTCCTATTTTATCACGAAGTCTCCTTCTCAGGATGCTTTTAAACGGTCGAGTATCATCCCTATTTCCCTTTTGAAATCGACACATACCCGGGCTCTTTTAACTTTTACTTTATATACAGTCATATCATAATTGCAGCAATTGAAATCATAACTGCAATAAAACAAACTGAAATATTCAATAAAATGAAGACGAGTAAATCGTTTTGATAAATTTAGTTAAGATTGATAGCTGAAAATACTTCCCATTTTCACGTCTATCACTGTATAACGGAGGACTGGAATAAGGCAATAGATTACGACTTTTGATTAAACTGATTTCCTTATAGGTATGGGTAATGTTAATATTAAATATTATAAGCTAATAAGGTTGGATTTGACGCCTATCGATGCGCTTGATTGAAAGATTTGTGTGCAAACACCTTTCCTGAAGTTGACTCCCGAAATAGAATTCGCATAGCTTCTCTTTTTTTAAAGAAAGAAAAAAAATAGTCACGTAAATAGACAAGATACTGGGCCACCTCGATCTAGTAATTCTGGATAGGGTAATGTTGCAAAGCTGTATTTAAAACTACATACTACTAAAGTATAGTGTGGCAAACTAAAGCAGGCAGACCTTGCTTTCAACGTCAGTTTTCAATTACTTTACTAAAATAAATTGTAAAAGCCCACTGAGTCAGTCATTTTAGATAAAAATTGTTACATTCAACATAATATAGTACTGTGGTTAACTTTATGCTATGCCTAGACGTAGTTGCCTTGTTGATTCATATTATAGGTTATAGGTAATAGTTAATAAACTTACTATTCGTGCGAAAATTAAGAAAACGATCTAGACAAAATTAGTTAAATTTTAAATGTCACATTAAATAATAGACTTTTTACTTATCAGTTGATATGGATTAAAGATTAAAATGCTTTCCATTTCCTTCGTTCGTTAATCTAAATTCCAGATTCCAAGTACATATTTCATATAACAAGTCAAACATGCATGCATTATGGTAAAGAGTCTAATTCAGCTAAGTATAAATACAAATGCCGACCCAATTTGGACGCTCAGCTTACTTTTTGCAGGTGGTCGAGGCCGACGTATCATCAGCAACCTGGCTAGCACGATGATAAGTATCAGAATAAAGGCAATCACAGCCGTGCTCACCACCAATACCAGAATAATTCGCCAGCTTCTTTCAGTACCACCTCGACCAATTCTTGGACGGCCCCCAACAACATGTCCCCCGGGGCCACCACGGAGTCCGCCTGTATGAGTCAGAAATATGCGCAACATTGTGTTGGCAGAAAGGGTCTCGTTCTTAAAGCCATTAGGATTGTCCTCGACCTTCAGCAATAGATTATAAGTGGATTTGTCGCTCTCACCAATTGCACGACGAATTTGTAAGTGGCCGGATTCAGGGTCTAAGATAAACAGCTGTTTGGGGTCACCGCTAATAATATAGTAGCGCAATATGGCGTGCTCTCCAAAATCTTTGTCCATGGCCTTTACTATGGCTACTTTGTGGCCAACATCAGCAAAACGTGATAGGTTGACAGAATGATTGATATTTCCGGGGAAAACCCACTTAGGTGGTATATCATTGGCATCTAAAATCCATACGATGACCTCCACGCGATCAGATTTGCCATTGCCATCGGTGACGACTACTTGAAAGCAAAAAAATGCTTCGTCACTTCTTGCAGTATTACTGTGAGTACAAGTAAATTGGTTTCTCTGGGTGACGACACGTTCACGATCAATTTTTCGGTTGGTTATTATTGTTGCAGAATTGTTTGATACGCGATTGATGCTGAACGGAATAATGATGCCCTGAAACAGTAAAATTAAAGAAATTAAGCACATCTTTGTTTAAATTTTAGGTAACTAAGTTCTCTCACAACTTTGAGATATTTACCACAACAGCAGCACAAGGTCAAGGTTGCTAAGTCCTATCTTAAATAAAATTATCATTCTGGAAACAAACACCTCAGAAAAATTTCATCGTTTCAGACAACACGTTGATATATAATGGGAAACCGCAAATGTAGGCATATTGTTAGGATTTAAAATTTGCAGAAACAATATCCCGAAAAAATGTAGTACAAATAATTTAAAATAATATGATGTGTAATTTTATAAGTTCACTAATCAATTTATGTACTGTTAACAATTCATTCAGTCAGTCTAATTTAGAAAACAAAAAGTAATTAAAATTAAGACAGATTCGTCTCAAATTTCCTAAAAGAAATAGCCCTTGCACTGTATATTATCAAAATACAAATTACTATGGCTATTTCTTTACAAAAATGTGCTTCATCAATACATTCTACAAAAAAGCAGCTAGTGCCATTTATAATCATCCTCGTAACAGCCATTAAAAAGACATTAACTTAGATATTAATAGTAAAATATCTGTTTAAAAGTAAGCGAAATACATAGAAATCATATGATAGCGAAACACATTACCCAAATAGAATAAGAAAAAAATCATTTAATTTAGTAAAGTAGAGATATTGTAATGCTTACAACATTGTCAGCAATCTAGGCCGCCATACTATAGTATGGATTAGTTCTATCAGACCAGTATGCTATGAACATGTCTTTAGTGACACTAAAATTCTATGTATTGCTATAACAAATACCCATTGCAGAAATCTTGGTATCATGTCGGGGATGCTAGGTATGTACATAGTTTGTTTAGCAACCAAAGAATGATTTCTTGTAATGCTGTGGGCATAGTTTTCACAGAGTCTATCAAAGCAACATGTGCTGTTAGGAAAAGCAATTAGGCAAGAAGAAAAATAACACCAGCTCAAAAACGACACATGCCTAAAAGCACGTGTGATAAATATGAAATGCACTGTGATCACCGAACCCAATATTAATACATACATGTTTTATAAATTAAGGATAAACAGTTATAGTAAATATTAATTTTAAAAATACCGTCGGCTTCTCTATGCCTAGTAAAACATTTGAATGTCAGTGTGCTTTTTTAATCTTAATTCAGCATAGATTAACACGCTTGTTTATTTTCAAAACTAAAACCTAATAACCTCACTGATAAACACCAATCTGTGAGTTGCTATAAGATTAAAAAAATTTACTCTTTGTTTGTCGATGTGAAAACGCAATCTAGCATTGTCTCCAGTGTCCTTGTCGAAAGCGCTGACTTTGCCTACAACCATGCCAGCAGGACTGTTCTCAACTAGGTGAAAGGCGTACTTGGATTCATTGAATTGCGGTGCATTGTCATTTATATCCTCCACCACCACGGTAATAAGGGCAGTCGAGGAAAGTGGCGGTGATCCGCCGTCAGTAGCCACTACGGCAAAATCCACACGTGATTGACGTTCTCTGAATGAAAATGTTCAAACAGGTAATCATGCAGGTGCCTAATCGATATATTCTGGTGCGTAGAATATATCTAACCCTGAGAGGTACTTTATAAAATATGGTATGAAAATTAATGTTCATTTGAAACCAATTAAAACAGTCAAATAGGTTAATGTGTTTTTCTGCAATCATAAATAACAAGAAGTTTGAAGGTATCGCTTATAACCAATTCACTATACCTTGGAAATTAACATCGGTTGTTTAGATATGATGACCTTTCAAACCAGCTGGAGAAAGTAAAGGGGTATTAAAGTCCAGAAATCTAAGAAAATATACTCAAAATTTCACATAAAAATAAAATCATTTGATAAAAGGTGTATAAAAATGAAAGAATCTAGGTGGATGAATTAAAAAAAAAATCAGTTGACATTTTCAAGTATTTTTTAAGATTCATGGAAGTTCTCCAATCTAAATGTCAACATGTATCAAGTGTGGTGCGATAAAACAAATCTCCTGAAGAATTACACCAATATAAAACATTGTACAAATTTGTAGGCGAAACTTTTCCGAATAGCAAACCGCTAAAACCACCCGGGAGCCACTTTTAATCCAAAAAACATAATGGCAAAATAAATTGTTTAGACTAACCTGTCTAAAGGCTCCAGATTTCTAAACGCGGCCTTATTATTGTCAATTTTAAAAAGACGCTCAATTTCATGCTCAGAAATTCTATTGATGACCTGATGCCTGGATGGTGTAGAATTGTTAGGACGAGGAATTAATCGATATTTAATTCGGCTGTTAAGTCGGAAGTCAGCATCCGTAGCAGGCACAGCAAATTCTTGACCAATAACATCCTCTCGTATTTTAAAGGAGTAAGATGATTGGCTAAAAAGTTCAGAAAACAGCTTTATCCATTACTGGTGTCCAAGTTCATTTCACAGCCATAACAGATACCATACCAAGGAATAGGTACTTCTACTAATTCATAAATATTTGAATTGGGATAATACACAAGTTCAAATAGCTTGATGTCAATTAGATAAATCTGTAATAACTAAGTGATCTAACTAAAGTTTCTTTTTCTAAAATGTCATGTGGCAAGTAGACAAAATATTGAGAGCTACTATTTTGCACAACTTAAAAACTTAATTAATTACTTTATATTATCTATGTACCTATACTTTTAATTTAATCATTTTTCCTTAAAATAGTAATTTGTCCCCCCTTATCTAAGACTAGTACTTAATTTCTATAATCAGCAGCTGTATAAATTTGATTTTGTATTAGAATTGATAAGGAAACTTTAAAATTAAGTATCGTTTTACGTATTTCAATGCATTATAGTTTTACTTTTATTTTTTAAATTGCTTTGGTGTAGTGTAATCATCTTATATGTGTACCATTTAGATATGAAATCCCAGTATAAAGCTTCGTATAATTATTAAAGTATTTTGTATAACTTAAAATGGCAAAATAATCATAGTATGTATCTTATAAATACATTATTATATGATATCAAGAAGACTTCTTTGTTTATATTTGAACTTCTAGAAATTTTTTAAAGAAAGCAACTATAGAGAAACATAATTATAATATAGGTATGCAATTATATCTTATAGAAGAAAACAGATAAATAATTTGCAAAGACCCACACAATTAAGTTTACTAATGAGAAAATTGTTCCTTTAAAGTTAAAATATAATTACCATAAATGGCTTCGTTTTATTAAAGTCTTCCGAATTATCTTGTTATTGATTTCTTAAAACAATTTTAACAGAATTGTCTTGCAGCCTAGTACCTACCTATTATTTATGCATTGTTCTGGATAATAAAATAAAGTCATTAAATAGTTCATAAATCGCCACCCTTTGCTAATAAAATATACATACACACACACACATAACATTACCATGTAGGACTGGCAAAGCTTTTTTGACATTCAGTTTTTACAGGTAGGAATGAATGCGGCATAGTTACAAATGAAATGAAACTGCTTTCTTGCTCATTCTCATATTTTTATGTATAAAATATTATACCTAAAGTATATCACCACCTATATATACCTAATTATGGCTTAAGAATATTCTTTTCTTGTGATCAATTCTATAGAGATTACAATAAATCAGAAGCAAATTATTCTTTAATGACAATGGCTAAATTAAAAAGAGAATGTATCAGCCGTAAAAATACCCAACTAAAATTCAGAGAGCAAAGATATTTGAACAAATTTTCTATCTTTGTTTTTTAATTGAAGATTTAGTTCCTGGAAAAAAGATAGAAAACTTTGTTCAAATATCTCTGCACTCTGAATTTTAGTTGGGTATATTTACGTCTTATACATTCTCTTTTTAATTTAGAAGAAATTAAATCAAAGTGTACCTAAATACAGGTGGTTCATCATTGACATCCTCAATACGAACTTGGAGATTCTTTTCTGTGGTTTTGGCAGGTACTCCGCGGTCACTACAGCGAATGTTCAACCGATACAGGGCCTTTCTCTCTCTGTCAAATTTGATTGCACTTTTGAGCAACAGCTGCTTGCCTTGACTATCAACGGGCTCCAATTTGAATTCGCGGGCGCGTTCACGCCCGCGATGGGACTCGTTGTCGGATAAGACGCACGTGTAGCGTCCAGCCGGTCCATAGTCGCAATCGCTGACACTGATCACGGCCAGCGTGTGATCTTTGGCAGCGTTCTCTGGCACGCTGACACGCACGGTTTCCTGTTCTTCTTTTGTCGAATATACAGTGAAGTAGGGGGCACAGTCGTTCTCATCTCGTACACGAATGTGAACCTAAAATAGAACGTGTATTATTATAAATAGAATTTTCTCCAATAATTTCTGACTTATACGATAATATATACCATTAAATTGCAATGTTTTATATTATAGCCTTTAGATAAAATCATGCTGTATGTAAACCTATTTGATGTTGCACAATTTTAGTGCAACATCTATAGTTTTGTTTGAAGTTCATGCAGAAAGAGAAATACCATTGATTTTAATAAAAAAAGGGCAGATGATCGACATTGCTGTTATAAAATAAATTTATTGTTTCTTCTAAAATAGGTTTCGCTTGCTATTTTAACAAAATATTGAAGTACTCTAATATCAATTAAGAATAACACACAAAAGCTTATTAATGATGCAGGAGATATTTGTAATTTATCTAAAAATCAATAATTTGCGAATAGTCTTAAATAGACTCTTTATTGAGACTTGGACAAACTTACTACAAAATATGCAGGTAGACGACATATTATCATTAAAAGGATATCTAGAAATTAAAACTAATCAACTGTTTTAAAGAAAAACAAAAGTGACTACTGTCATAATATAGGGAAAGAAAATAACTAAAATGTTCCTTGTAAGGGTTCAGTTTTTCATAAGTAGGTAATTAAAGATAACTGTTTTTGTATTTCTTATATATATTATGTAATAGAATCAGCAATAATATATGCAAAAAACATATATATTGTGATCTTGTCAAAAAGGTATTGGTGATATGTAGATTTGAAATGTCAATCAAATGAAAATTCTATGTATTTTGTAAAAAAATTGAACTGCTACTCATTTACTATTTTCTAAGAGAAAGAGAGCATAAATCTTATTGTTTACGTGCATAAATGTATATGTTCTAGTGTTCACGTGCAGAAATCTATATTGTTTACGTGCATAAATGTATATGTTCTAGTGTTCACGTGCAGAAATCTATATTGTTTAAGTGCATAAATCTATATTATTCACGTTCAAAAATCTATATTGCTTAAGTGCATAAATCTATATTGTTCAAGTTTTATAAATCGATTTGGAATAAAAAATGTGATGGTGCGGGGCATCAAAGTTTTACTCTAAATCATAGTAAAGATAGAACAATAACTCAGCTAAATTGTAAAGTACAAAACTCCATCCAATTTAAAAAGTATCTATTATTAGGCCTTATATGAATAGACAATTGATGCAAAGTTTCTAACATTATTTGGTTCAATGCACCATCTGTTTTAGTCATCTCAGTAAATCGTAATGTTACACGCTAGACAAGCCTTTTGCTTACCTGTTTTGTGCTTTTACGCTTAATTTGGCTTTGATCACTGGCCACTACCGAGAAGGTATATTCCTGCTGACTTTCATAGTCTAATTTCGATTGAAGGGTTATTTGACCGTTGGATCGATTAAGTAGAAATGTTCTTTTCACTATTTCCTGAGTGCTTGGACTATACGAATATTTAATCTCAGCATTATCGCCATAGTCCTTGTCTGTCGCATGTACACGCAACACCAGTTCGTTTATCTAAGAGATAATACAATATTTTTGTGTAATAAAAATGAAATAATAGTCTACCTTTATGCCAGATAGTTTTGTTGTTTAAGTATATATACTGTAAAAGTAATTGTAATAAAATAATATCAAAAATTAATAATATTTTATATTTTGTTTATGAGAAAATCTATTAATTCAACCAGATGACATATTGACGAGGAATATCTAACTACCTTCATATGCTGAATCACGCTATGATATTTTGAACAACATAAGACTACAAAATACAAAACAAAATAATCGAAATTTCTCAAATGAATACCAACTAAAAGGCACATCTTTATTTTAATTCATAAAAAAACAAATTTCAAAATAAATTAATTATCTTACTTGTAATGATTCAGGAACAGTAACAACATAATCTCCTGTTTTATCAAAAACAGGAGAATGGTCGTTGGTATCTACAATATCCACAATAATTTCCACACTTCCTTGAAGTCGAACACCACCAGGCCTGCCATCTATTGCAGTCAGATTCATTTTGTATAGGGATTTGGTCTCACGATCTAAGCGTTTAAGAATCTAAAAGGAAATAATACAAACGACTTAGGGATTATTTATATTTAACCAATAATTTTTCAAATAAAAATTTCTTAAAAGACGTTTAAAGTTCACTTCAGCAGAAAGCAATTATCATAAGTTAAAACTATTATAGCTTCTAAAACAAACATTCTTTTGTTAGTTGTTTCAAGTTCAATATTTTTACTTTACTTATGTATGGGACCGTCCACTATTACTCGTATATAAGAAAATATTCATCATTTTTGCTATAAAATAAAATCATTGAGGTGACAGCTTATGATAGTCCTTTGTATTTGGGAACTTTCAAACGATGCTAGGCATCTCTATATGGACCAAAAATCAACACCAGAAGAAGGTCAAGCAACAAACCCCCTTTGTGACGCTCTAATATGGTCAAGAGCATTTTCATTTCCAAAATAAACAATATCATATAAATTTTATGAATGCTGTCAACCGATAAAGGCTACTAGAATTTTGTGCAGTTTAGTTGGGGCATTATGCAGTATGAAAGATTGTGTATGTTGTTAACGTTGTAGGTATAATTTTGAAGTAAATATTCAATTTGTTGGTAATACCTATTAAAAAAAGATAATTAAACGTAGAATTTCAAAAGCACGTGAGTTAATAAAAATTTTCAGCTGCATTTAGCTAAAACAGTACAATAAATTTATATGAAAATTAAAGATATGGGTTCTGTCAAAAAATGGGTATCGATTTTTAGATATACAGAGTGATGCCTATGTTTTACAAAGTGAAATTTACAGTTTAGATTTGTGACCATGCCCATACGGATATAAACACCATAAATTTAGGGTAAAATTGTCAATTTTATGATCACAGCATACATAAACACCATAAATTACTCTTTAATAACATACAATATTCACATTATTTAATGGCCAGACATCGGTAAGCACTTTTGATGCATAACATACTTTTAGTTGCAATTCCGATGGCGAAGATGATGGCTGTAGAACAGCAAAAGTACCAGTGGGATCATGCAGTTTGTAAGTCAAAGTACCGTTTACTCCTAGATCTCTGTCCTGTGCAGCTGAAATCTCCAAGGGAGCTTGAGTTAGTGACTCTTCCATGGCATAAACACGGATACGACGCTTTATCCATACAGGTTTGTTATCGTTCAGATCAGCAACATACACTCGGACCTGCACAAGTTGGAAGAAGCTCTGCTTTCCTGTCATTTGCACACTGAATTGTATATGGCACTGACCTGGTTTGGTTGAACAGCATGATTTCACTCTTTGATCACACATACGGTCCCGGTCAATAGTGGCAGCCACACTAAGCATACCTGTACTGGGATTGAGCTTAAAGTAGGAAGAACCCTCTACGATCGAGAAACGAATTGGTAATTGAGTGGTGTTGAACGTCTGCGAACCATGAACTTGCAGTCTCTCATACTGCTGTCGAACGCTTCCTACAGTAAACCCTAAATTTGGCTGCTCATCGATATAAAACTCAATAATACGTGAATTAGTAGCGGAGTACGGATGACAACAAATCAAAACGTAACATAATAGTATAGCGGTCACATGGATCAAAGTTCTGGATGCATTGATCTCAGTTGATCTCTGTAAATAGAAGTAAATCACTGATCACTAATTTTCCATTTTGCCTAAGGCTAGAACTGAAATTATCGTCTTTTATAGACTGTTAAACGGGAAGTGACTGTCCAAATACAAAAATAATTATCAAAATCTAAAACTTTATTCTACAACTTTAAAAAAAATTAATATCAAGTATAAATTTGTCATAAATATTTCAGTAAATTAACGATTGTATTTCTATGGATTGTTCATCAAATTCTTTAACAATGAATTAGCAGACCAAAGTGATAATCATCAAAAATTTGTAAATTTAAAAACAGTTAAAATTATTTAATACATTATTGATCAACAAAATTATTTATTACACCTAGAATTTTAGTACTTTTTTGGTTTTGATTTTAAAAAGAAGATTTTAAAAAATACATAAATACATGTACTTTGAAAATATACAGTACAAAATATAAAGACAGACTTACCGTCATTATGGATATATTAATGTATTAAATATTTCCAAATATGAGCTGATATACACTAATGAATGTAAAACATTTTTAAAGGACAAAAGTGTAATAAATATTTAGGTGTCGGAACAATTATGAAACATACACACAATAATAAAAGTATTATTTGCACAAACAGCACCAGAAATGTTCAAAATACGGAAATATTTCTATAACTTAATTAAATGTTTCTGAAATATTTCTGGAATGTTATTGGAGCATTGGTTTTCATGGCGCGATTGGATAATGAACACTTTCTAATCAACATAGTAGATAGCAGCACTTTGATAATTTCACATGTAAAATATTTGTAATAGATATATACTACTTTGAGAGTAGCAACTAGCAAAATGATAAAATAAACTTGAGATTTAGCACATAAACATGAAACAAAGTTAATAATTTTATAAGACGTACTATATTGGAAACAGACAGCAGTTATACAACAAGAATATGGACTCTCTAATCCTATCCCAATAAAAAGAGGTGTGAGACAAGGT
>JAUYWI010053090.1:0-17637 GCA_034780595.1 Parotoplana pacifica
GATAGCTCAGTGGGTAAGGCACTCGCCTAACATGCTGACAGTCCAGGTTCAAACCTACCTACGACTGATGAGACCCAAAAAGGTCGAAACTGGTCTCGTAGTGGCTTTGCTGGTGAATAAAAATTAAAAATTAATTTATTAGCTAATTATAATATGTATTTTTGTGGAACTATTTTTGTATCAATTCATTTAGAAACATCCACATTTACAAATTTCAAGTTTCAGTCTTCTTTATGTAATTTATACTGTAAAAATAAATTTAAAATAGTCTAATTTTGAGTAAAAGCCAACAATTGCTAACTTTTTTATGGATGCCAGTCAATTAATAAAATGGATCTATATTTCTTCAGCTTAAATTAGTATATTATACTAGATTCTATTTAACAATTATAGATTTATGTTACATATTCAATCCATTTTCCTGATTGTAACTATCAGAGATTTCTACTTAATTAAAATAAGATTAAAATGTTAAATATAGGCTGAACTCTAAGTGATCTCAAATAAAGTATAAACATTTAATATTATTTTCTATAAAAATCGGACACAGTTATAATTTTATTGCCGACTCTTATAAGAAATAGTTGAGTAAAGCCTACAAAGTATTTGACATTTTTAATCCATTTATATTTGTCCTAAAAATAGCTAAATAGCAGTTTAAATGTAATAGGTAGTGAATTATGTTTAAATCGTTTATAAATTTTTCGTTTTTAGGCTTTTTTTAATTTTAAAATTTTTCTGTTGAAACGCCCGTTTATACTGATTTCACCGACAATACTACGTTTATATGGTGAAATCTGCTTCGAAGATTATCTGTGCAATATATCTAACGCCACAGAGTCCATCCCTTCACTACAATTTACAACAAAACTAATTATTGTATTTGAATCAATGGTCAGATAATTTTGTTTCAGTAAAGAAAAAGGCAGTGGCTATTTGTCAATCTAGACAGACCCGTTGTTTAGTGGGCTATTGGTCCGTCTATTTATAATTTTCATCATATAGGTTATATGGATCATACAATATCTAGTAAAGTATAGAACAATAGCATTCATATTTATGCCATACTTATGCCATATTTATGCTATATTTATGCCATATTTATGCCATACTTACTTAGCTAGCCACATACACTGGGTCTGTCTAGATAGACCAATAGCCACTGCCTTTTTCTTTACTGATGGCAGACAGTCATGGTGGATGGTATTTTTTAAATCCTTAGAGTCAGTTTTATCTTGAGAATAAGTTATTTTACTACACTAAATTATCATTAAAATAACTTATTAAATAACTTATTCCAGAAAAAACTAAGTAAGGATAAAAAAAACAATATGTAAAAAAGCAGGTTTGCCATGTGGCTAAGTACTGTGTTTTATTTATTATGCTGTCACAATTATACAGTAAAAATAGTAAAATATTTGTGTCAAGAGTCTCACCACATAAGGATTTACACTATTGAGTCTTGCCACAATGATTTTCACTATATGGTGAGGGTCCCTTTACTTTTATGATATGTAAAAATTACTCTAGATATGTCAAAAATAGATGCTATTTGTGTAAATATGAAAATTTAAACAGATTTTGATTGAAAGAAATATAATTATAGGCCAAGTTTTAAACCAAAATATTTATTTCAGAATTAATAAAACCTTAACAAATTTAATGAATTTCAATAGCACTTTACTTATATAAATATAAAATTTTAATGTAATATCCTACCTACATTTGTTTTGACTGACAATTAGAAGTTTGTCACTCTCACCACAGATAATTTTATTATGTCAAGACTCTCACTACATAAGGATTTACACTACTTCATGAGTGACTCTTGCCCAAAGATGTTATATATAGTTAGACTAGACAGATTACTTGTTTAATAATATATTATCATTTGAAATCTAGTTTTGGTTTTCTGGTTTGGCAAAAGAAATACCTATTAGTTGTTGTGCAGTGAACTGTACCAATCAATGTCAAGTAAAGAAAACAAGGTATTCAAGACCAAGTGTGAATTATATATATAATCTTAGCTAACCCCCAAATACCTAGAATGAAAGCTACCTGAAAATAAGGAAAATTGGTAGAGGTAAAATGTGTTTGGATTTCCTTAAAAGGGAATTTAAGTATACCAAGCACAATACTCACATCTCATACATTTTTTGGGTAAAAGTGTAGTTTTCTATTACATTGAAAATAGTAGTAGTACATACCACTTGAATAAGTACTAGACAGGAACAGGCTATTACAAGGCAAGTTGCATTGTAATAATTGTAAAGTTTGTATTACATGGCAAAATAATAATAGTGATTTTTCTATTACCTACATGGAAAATAGTATTAGTACCTACCACAGATTTTAAATATATATATAATTAAAATCTGTGGTATGTACTATAATTATATTCTGTGGAATGTACTAATGCTATAGTTTCTGTATAGGTAATAGAAAACTCACTATTATTTATTTGCCATGTAATAGAAAACTCACTATTATTAATTTGCCATGTAATAGATCATTTTCAATTACTACAATACACTTGCCATGTAATAACTTGTTCCTGTCTAGTACTAGTTCCAGTATGTATTTCTTTCATATACTTCAATAGATAAGGTGTTTTTCTTGTTGTTTTTGTAAATCAACCTCTATTGAGAAATGTTGGCCATCTTGAATACAAAGTACCTCCAACTAAAGGGATTAAATAGCTAACTAATAAATATCTACAGAATATAATTTGTATTTTTGAGGTTTTTATTCCCCTTTAAATTTTAATATTTCATATATTAATAAAAAGTATTTAATCATTGTTGTATTAATCACAGGTTTCAATTATACCTACTATATAACATATTTGGTATTAATACAAAACCACTGATCTTTGTCAACCAAAGAAAAATCTTGAATATCATCTGAAGCAGTGATAACAAATTCTGGCTATCCCTCTTATGTGTAAATCACTTAGTGCTCTATCTAGCCTTTGCAAACTATAGTAGGTATAATTGAAATCTGTGCTCTTGCCATATTTAAGGATTTACACTATGTGTTGAGAGTAACTCTCAATATATAAGGAATTATGAGAGTCACTTTTACTTTTATGATAAGTATGTGAAAATAACTCTGTAGATAAGTAAAAAAAACCTGTGCTATTTATGTAAATATTAAAAAGATTTTTACTTAAAAAATATAGCCAAAGTATTTAATCAAAATATTTGTTTCAGAATTAATTTAACCTTAACAAATTTCAATAACACTATACATAAATATACAATGTCAATGTAATATTTTTTCTACATTTGTTTTGACTCACAATTTGAAGTTTGTCACTCTTGCCACATAAGGATTTACACTGTGTCAAGTATTTTCCTAAAAATTCCCAATATAATGTTTTACCTACATTTGTTTTGACCAACAATCAGAAGTTTGTCACTCTTGCTGCCACATAGATAATTTTATTATGTTGGGACTTTCATCACATAAGGATTTATACTATATGTTGAGAGTATTTTTCAAAGGACTGACAAAGATAAGACTTAATGTGTTACATCACTTGACAGTTATTTAAAAATAGCATTTGTTTTTGGGTCAATTATTCCTAACTACAAGTAAGTACTGTAATATCTATATATCAAAATTGCAAAGACTTAGATGACAGTGACAATGACCCAAACAAGCTAGTGAAGAACCAAGTACTTATAGTACCAAAACATTTTTAGTTGTGAAGAAGCACAACCAGAAGAAAGACAAGATGAAGACATAATAAAGACCACTAAAATAGAAGAAAAATGGTGAGTGAAGGTAATTTATGGGGAAAGGCATATGTCACAGAAAAAACTTTAAAGAAAGAAGGAAGGAGAAATATGAATTAAAAATGTTATACAGCAATACAAATTTATTGCTAGACACATGTTTAAATAAATCATCTACAAATAACATCAAAGAAAGAAAGAGGCAACCTTGGAATATTCATTAATCAAGGTTTTTATCAACATGCCAATTAGTGAGCATCAAGTATATACCAGATTAAAAAATGAATACACTTGGTGAGATAGAAAAGGAAAAATCAGATGGAAGAAAGGGAAAAAACAAAGAGATGATCAACTTTGAAGTGCCATTAAACCCATTCAATGATTTCCAGTCACAGAATCTCATTATTGTTGGAAACACAGCAAAGAAACTGTTTTCTTTCTCCAAATTTAAATGCTTGCAAAATGTATAACATGTACAAAGACTAACAAAAAAATGATTTACCTTTTACTGCATATGATTTATAGAAGGCAAAAGAAGAAACTGGAAAATGAATCTATCCACAGACAAGCGAAAGGAGCAGTTTGAAATGTCAAGAATGAAAGGAAAACACTTGCTCAATCACCACCACACTCCTCAGCAAGCTTTGATCTTTTGCCAAAATTCAACAGATTGGAAACTTTTCATAAATGAAGAATGGCTAATTATGACTTTTCTGTCTATGAACTTAGTACCAAAACTGGTTATTGCTTTTTATGGCATGAGTTCTTGGATTGATGTGGTGCCAATGAAGTTTTGTCTCACCTCTACCAGTTCTTGTAGGATCTTCATGCATGTAGTGTAGAAACAGTAGATTTGTTGTGTGGGATTCCCAAGTATACTTCTGTACTGCATCAAATAATTTTTAAACTTTCAAAAGATCCATCTTGCTATGGTTCTGAATCAAGGCCAATCACAAGTAGACTCTATAGAAAGGGCTGTTTCAAAGGTAGACATTGTTCCATTCCAATTGGCAACTGTTGTTAGCATGAGTTGAAGGCCCAGTTATCAAGTTCCTGAAGTCATTCCAAGTGATATAAAGGATTAGAAATATTATGCTGAGAGCACAGGTATTTTAAAAATAAAAATAGCTGATGATGGTACAGAAATTAATTGGACAACTGTTGTTCATATACTGGTTGAAAAGAAAATCCCAAATATTTTAAAATTTAATTTGAGTCATTTGAAGACCAATGAAATGCAGCAATGAAATGTTAAAATTGGATGGAGCCCAATATCAAGATATGATGAAACTATACAGTACTACTTTTCTGGTTGTGATCCATCCCAATCATCAAAACTTTTACAAACATTTACCACACTAATTCTCAACTTGCACATTTTCCTAAGCAATACATATATTCAGTGAGTGTTGCCACTGGGGCGGTTTTTACTGTACATGGGTTTTATGGTACTTCAGACACAGAAACACAGAATGGCAACTGGATATTCAAAAATTCACCCCAATGGGTACCAATAACTCTTGACATATCATTGAGAAGTATTACCTAAAATAGAAAAATATAGCACAAATTTAGTATACTCGATTTATCTATAGAAAATTTTCAAAAATAAGGTGTTCCAGCTTCTTTTTTCCAACCCTGTAGTACATAAACATAAGATGCAGTAGTGGAGCCTATAGTGTAGTAACTTGGATATTTATAATTGAATATATCTTATTTTAGATAGGCATATTTATTTTTGTAGTGCAAGTTTTAATTTTTTCCTAATGCTAAAATAGGAATTTTGCCAATGGAAAAAATATGTTTTAAAATTTTAAGGTTATAGGTCATATATATTTAAATATTAATATTTTGTGTAGATAATTTAATCAACTATGACCTTAAAATTTTAAAGTTATGTTTCTATTATAAATTCAAATCAATGTTCCAAATTTTGAAGTAATTGTTTTAGTCAATAGTTTCAAAAATAAATATACAATAATGACAACAATAGAATTTTGATTTTTGGATTCTCCTAACTGAATGAATAGCCATTTAATTTTATTATGTAATATATATATATAGCCCCATGCAAAACTGTCACTGCACCCTTTGATTTTCATATTTTTAACAGTCACTGTGAGAAAAGTATATGTCCAAAAGGTTGTATGAAAATTTTGTTTGTTCATATAATTTTCTCACAGTGACTGTGAAAATCAAAGTCACAAAAAAGGAGTTGTCATCAAGTAAATGGGATAAATGTTGTTTGGTTTCTTTATACTAGCCAATATTCTGATGAAAAGATACATACAAAATGACTTTTATTGTATAAGTAGTAAAGTACATTAATTTCTGAATGAACTATGAAATATTTCTTAAAAGATAAAAAATGGTTTTACTACTTATTTAGGAAATCAAAATAATAGGTGGGCATTTTGTTTGCTACAAACTCTAATATTTTTTGGTAGATACTCATTGTTTTTTATAAAATTAATAAATATATATAGTTACAGATATTTTTAAATTTACTAATTACCCCATAGTTGATGCCATTATTGCATACTATTAAATAAATTTAGCTAATTATAGGTGTCTCATAAGACTGATTCTACCTTAGTAGGTATATAATTAACTCATCCTACAATTTACTAACCTTTGCTAAGGACATCAATACTTATTATATAACAACAGAATGTTTATAAATGTATTCTACAATTATATTGTATACCTAATTATGCAAGCTATTTTATGTTTTTAGAATAAAATTGGTTCCTACAACTCCAAATATACTAATTGTTATTTATCATGGGTATGCAATGTATAGTTTTTAATTTTAATTTTCTTATTAGGTGTATAATCAACTTGTTTGGCTGATAGTAGATATATGTGTGGTAACTAAACAAAGAATATAAAAGATATATTTACACATTGGCAATTGCAGAGTACAGTTGAAAAAACAAAGATTTGGAAGAACAGAGGAATAAGCATAAAACTGAAATACAGGTTCCTGTTAGTCACTTTCTTGCAATTGCTTTATTTGGCTGTGCATCATGGGCAATGACCAGAAATGAGTTGATGTGTTTGAAATGTGATGTTATCAATGGCTGTTATGTGTATCATGGATTGAGAGGAGAAAAATCAATGGGTTTTGGAGAACATTGGCAGTGGCACTGAAATGTTGCCCAGAAGATCCATAATAGTTAGAAAGATGCACTTTTAACTACATAATGAGAAAAAGAAAAATGGAAAACAATATGTAAAATGAATAACCTAAATTATCATGTATTTTGTTATCTGCTTAATTTTAATCCAAATTTTCTAAATTAGCACTTTTTAAACATAGATGAACATAGGCATATAAAACATACATATACTTATTGCCAATGTTGATAAATTCAGTAAAGCTATGGCTGGCTTTTTTAAATTCCATTCAATGGTTGTTGTAAAATTGATTTAAAAAAATCAAAAGTTTAGGCATATTTTAGTTACAGATGTTAGATTAGGATAACCAAATGTAAAACATTCACACATCTTGATAGTCACATAAGATGTTGAATAACACATAGGATGCTCATAAGTTCATTAACTTTTACTACCAAACTAACCTCCATTGCTGATTGATATATAATTTTATTTAATTGCAAGGGAAACCTAGAACAGAGATTCAGTAGCCCCACAGTGAAAGAAAGAAGGAGGAACTTCCAAATTACAATGAAAGAGAAGTTGAGAGAGAAAAGGCTGTCTACATTCCCATACATAAAATATCAAAAAAGAAAAATGGTGGCCACTTAATTCACAGAGCAGGAAACAGATAGGAGGTAAATAAAAAGAAAGTAAATTCCTCATCTGATGTCCAAGAAAACAAAGGTAATAAAGAAACATTATAACAAGAAAGGTGAAATTATCACACAAAATAATTCAGTGATAGGGGATAATGGAAATGCTGAAGGTTATTACTTCATAAAACAATCTGCTGAAAAATTGAAACAAAAAGATAAAGATGATTTTAAACAAACCTATACAGTGAGAATTGAAGGTATAAGAGGATGCTACTGCAAGGAGGAAATAATCAAAACCCAATCAACTCTAATTCCTTTGAGAGTACACATCATCCAATTGCTTTCCAACTAGTTAGTGATGGAAATTTTGAAATAGTTCACCTGAGTGATAAAAAGAAACTTAATGTATGTAATAGAAGTCTGGAGTCAGCTACTGAATTTAGGTCTATATATGTTTTGACCAATATACATTTTGTACTTGAGACATTTTGGCCCTGTTATTATTATTTATAATAAATTTATGAAAACATAGTCATTTACTTAACTGATATTATTAAATGCTGATCTAAATTTTAAAAAAGTACCTTTTATACAGACATATTTATCCAGCTGCCAGAGACAGTATTTGAATATTTAAATTTAATAGAATAATTTAGGTGGAGTTAATTTAATAAGAAAGAAAAATAGAGAGCATAAAATTCCATTATACAACAAATGCAACATGTTTTGTCTTGCATCATCAAGACCTTATCAGAGGTAGAATATATGAAAATGAAACTAATACATTATTTACCACTAAATAATATAAATATAAGTAAAATAGAAAAAAATTAATGGATGTTGTAACCATGAAAATATACAACTACTAAAAATAATAATAAAACTTATAGAATAAAATACAAATATAATTAATTAAAATTTTTAATGGAAAGCCCAAACCTTGATTGATTTGAGTATTGAGGGAAGGCCTATTTTTAAAATGAATAAAGATTCTCTAATTTTGACATCAACATTATCAAACTCTACAGAAAGGATTTTTTTTACAGTTACAAAGAAGAAAATAGTCAGCTAATTGAAAACTAGTTTTACAATGTTCCTTAATGTGCAATGCATCCTGCAAGAGATTTTATTCACAAATTAGAAAATATATAACAGAACAAAGAGCAACAATGAATTCAGACATGCTCGATTCATTACTGGTGTTGAAGGGAAAGGCAAAACAATATTCACCTAACATTGAATCACTGAAAATATATAGATATAACATGCATATTACATTAAGTTACATAAATTTTGTGAACATGGATTTACAGTATTTTTAATATTTCTTTTGCTAAATGACCTAAGTTAAAACTGTTATTGATTTTTGTTTAAAGTTTTGATAGTGATTTTTACATCTAAAGAAAGCAATGTGAAATATCTCTATTACTGTAAATCCATTTTATTCAAAACTTAGGCATTTAAATAAGGGTTTATATAATATGTACTAATAAAGTAGTAATTTATTTTAGGTGAATATGTCTACCATTAGTGATGATGTTTCAACTCCTATAAAAATGGAAGTATCAGATACTAAAGAGGAGAAACCTAATTCTAATGAAGAACCAGGGGGATTTTTTATTGAAGTTCCTACTGATGAGCAATGCTATTGGTAAGTTGAAAGTAGTAGCATGCTCCTATTTATATGAAAATATTGTTGTCTTAAACTATATTGTTTTTTTAGTGGTAAACAGCGTGATTTTAATGAACCTGATTTTCAATGCAGTGCTTGTAATAAATGGTTCCATATAAAATGTATTACATTTAATGTAGGGTAAGTAAATATTTCATATAAAAAGACATACTATCCTAGTGCTAAAAATTGTTCAGTAACACTAATACAAGGAAATATTATGTTAATTTTCTTCTGTTGACATTATTCCTTTACTAGCTGAATTGTAGAAAACTAATTAAAATGTTTTGTTTGGTTATATTTTAAAAATCTGTTTTTTTTAGAAATGCCCTTCCATTTATGACCACATATCACTTTATGTGTAAAATGTGCAATCAAATGCAGGAGGAAGTGTTTTCAAAGAAACAAGCCAATTTTGCAGTCATGTGTCAAACGGCATTAGCAAATCTGACTTTTGCCCATCAGGATCGTTCTTTTTTTTCCACTGAAAATGATGTGATACCATTTCTTGAGGAGCACTGGGAAGCTTTGACTACCCAACCAAGAAAGACAAACAAAAGTTGGCATGCAAATATTAACAAAACCCTTGTAAGGATTCTTGTTTACTCTAAATGCTAATTTAATATGCTATTTCTATTACATTTTTATCATTTTAGACAGTTACAACTGAGTTATTTAAAACAAAAGAGGAAGGTGGCAGTTTACTGGTGACACTAGCAAATAAAGTTAGTTTCTTTTTGATAAAGTAGATATATAAGATTAATGTCTTGTAGACTTCGTCGTGGGAGGTAAAACTCCCCTAAGGGTTTTTGCAGATTTCTGAGAACGACTTAACCGATTGCCATGAAATTTGGAATCAGTATACCAAAGTATTGTAGAATGTTTTGGTAAAAAGATTGCCCCCCTAAGGTTGGACTAAAATGGCCAAAATGTAAAACATTCAATCTTCAAGACAAATTACAAAATAGAATTGATTAGTATTTTGTAAATACATCATATGCATATTCCGGGTTTTTAAAAATTTTCATCTTTGTGACCATGGTGCAAGATGATAGCCAAAAACTGATATTTTTTATTAAAAAACTCTGTCTGTCTTATAGATTTTTTAAAAATTTTAACGGGTATGTTTTGTTCATGCACCTGCATTCAAAATTGCTTTTAGTAAAGTAAAATCAGAATTCACAGAAATCTTTTATTTCTTTTATGATGCTATCAAAAGCGCACGGTATACTAACTTCCTTTATACTTTTTAAGTTGTTTATAATTTCATTTATCAGGTAGCTAATCTATTTCATGTGTATTTTTAGGATTTATCTAAAATTGGACCAAGTTATGACCGATTTCGATACCTTGCTAGTCAACTTAAAACGGATATTACCAAACTGGGTATTGCACCTGGAGGCGCTGGCCCTGGATCTGGAGGAGTAGGAACCGGTGGTGGTAGTGGAGCTGGCAACTCAAGGAAACGTAAAGCTGCTGGTTTGGGTATGACAGGTGGATCAGGGGGCGCTGGGGGCACTGGAGGCGGTGTGATGGGAGGAGTCTTTGCTGGACAGGGTGGAGTGTCTAGTGGTGCCTTTCTTGGCTCTGGTAGTGGTTCTGCTGGCTCAGGAGGATTGGGCGAACTTGCCACATCTGGCCTAGGACCCTGTGGCATTGGAATGCCCAAATCCAGGCGGGGCGGAGGAGGTGGACAAGCCGAAGAAGGCAAAGCAAAGCTGAATGCAAATGGTTTCCCGGTGGAACATCCATTCAACAAGGACGGATATCGGTTCGTAGATTTGCTATTTCTGGATTATTGCTCATAGGAATGAATTAGTGGAGTTATTTATAAAGAAAACTAGAGATGTAAGAATTTTGATCAAGTACATAGTTCTATTAAATTGCTTGAACAAATGTTCATTAATGTATGCTTTACACCAGACTTGGCGGGCAAGGTACTTACAACAACCTTTCAAGAAGAAAATATTCTAACAAGAATTATATGTATCTGTTAAATGAGAAATTATGGTTCTGTCTGGGAAAAAGGCTATGTTCTTTTGCTTAAAAATCCATATGTCTTATCATGGCAACAATCCTGTTAGAGATGGACCACCAGGCTCAACCAATAGTATTCATTAAAATCTAAAACTTAAATTAGGTAGGCATTGAAATTAGAAATACCATAATAAACGGTTTATGAATTGTTATCTACAATGTGTCATGTCATTTCATATAATCTCGATTTATCTACGTAATTCAAATTCTCATCTTTCCACCTTTCTTAAAATATTTACTGAAATAAATTATTTAATATAAAGTATAGTTTTAAGGCATTTCATTCATAATTTCGTGATTTCTCATTCATCGAAAGACTTTCTTTTTATAGGCACAAGGGATTTCTTGTCGCAGTTTTTTTAACAGTTTCTAATGATTTTACTTTCCTTCGGTGGCTGAGTATCCGGATATTTTAATGATTATAACTCGTTAAATTTAATAGCAATCAAATTGCGGTTTTTCTTATTAATATTCACATGTAACATAACGTATCCTTTCAGATATAAATATATCCACCTCATTTAGATTTATGCCATAAGTATTTCATCAAACTAAAACGTTCTAAAAACGGACTCTATAAATAATCAAATTTGGAGGACCTTCATCAGGTAGCTCTCATTAGAACCGAGATTAATTTATTCGGTGAATCATTACTTAGAATTTTTAAACTGATTACGTAATCGCATTGGCATAAAACAATGATTAGGTGAATGGATACGTCTTTCGGTTACTACTATGCATATGTAATTGAACCAGTGAATCTGTTGACTTCTTAGATACATTCTTGTGGAACCAGACCCGCACGCACCCTATCGACAAAAGTGGGACGAATGCGAACATACCGCTGGCAAACCTATACCCGGATTTTTCTATAGATTGTTCCATAGCCCCAAAGTTCTTTTATCAATGAACGACCGAGGTAAGATACATTTCAACAATTTATTATAATAAGATGACATTACAATGTTTTCTTCAAAGCTTTATGAATTTTTAAACATTTATTCATCGCAGAGTGTCCAGCGTTTAATTTTAAATAAGAAAAGTAAAATAATATTTATTTGTCCAACTAGTTTCGATCTACATTGATCATTCTCTAGGATTTTACAAAATATTACAAATATAATCATATTAATTAAACACATCGAAAATTAAAAAAGCTTCAAAATATAATTGGAGGATTGTATACTTTTACCGATTGTCTTAAGCGTTGAATGTATAAACTTTCTTTAATTTTTAAAGAAAAGTCAGTGGAACTAGAGTCTATAATGCTAAAATTGTCAAAATATTGTTACAAGAATTACATTGTAAACACCCTATTATTTCTAAGAAGTTAGATGTTATCTCTTTTAAAACTTTAAATTGAAAAGTTGTTTTTTTCTGTTTCCAATAATTAATAACATTGATAAAGAATTTACTGATAATCTTAAATTCTTAAGTTTTCATCATTTCAATAAAATCAATAAGGTGTGCAAAAACAAAACTAATTTGAATATCCATAAGATCCATATCTAGATTAAATAAAAATTCTAATAGCTCTATCACTAAATTTGACAAATGCAATGGCATTTCTGTGTATAATTAGCTGAACTATATTATAATATTCTAAGACATTGTTGAAGATTCACAAAATTCGAATTCATTGGCACACTTTCTGACATTGACTTTAAATCTTCTCATGTAATTATAAAGGAAGAAAAAGAAATTAATTGAAAATGGAAATTCTCAAAAGAAAGAATCCCAGATCATGTGTTCAAGCAGCTTATACCTTGTGGCTCACAACCTGGACAACTTTATGGTTTATCAAAGGTCCATAAGAATGGAGTACCTCTTCGACAAGTGGTATCAATGATATCTACAGCTCAATATAATTTGGCTCAATTTCTTGATAGAATCCATCAAACTACACCTAACAAATTTATGCTCAACTCTACTGCTGACCTTCCGACAAAATTAAAACAAGAATTTATATCAGATGACTCAAAAATGGTTAGCTTTGATGTAGTCAGTCTTTCACAAATAAAACAATCAACTAGCTTGTGAATCTGTGTACCTTAGTGATAATCCTCCATCTTTTGATAAAAACTATTTTTAAGTCCTTAATGATCGAAGCCTGTTCAGATATTTTTTGCATTGACAATAAACTTTTTACTCAAACAGTTGGGACCAACCCTTGCAAATTATTGTATGTCATTTCAAGAGAACAGTATTTTTTCTAAATATGAACGTTTTCCACAAATTTCTTACAGCTACAATGATGGCATATTTTTGTATATTTAATAGTAATCCTTTTCTCAATCAGTTCATTGAATTTATTAACACTGTTGAACCTAGCATCAAATTTACCAAGGAAGATTCTATTGATAATATTTTACCTTTTTTAGATGTCAATGTGTGTATAAAAGACAATAATTGACTTTTGTGTTTATAGAAAACCTACTTACAGGTTTACTATTAAATTTTTCTGCATGTTGTCTTCATATTTACAAAATTAGTTTGATCAAATGTATAATCTTTAGAGCTTACCTCATTCCTTCCTCATGGATTAATTTGCATAAAGAAATTCATTCTTTGTGTAATATATTTTCTAAAAATGGTTATCCTAATCATACTTTTCTGTACACTCTTTAACAATGTTTCACCAGGTAGGTATACCTCTCAGTTCACTAAAATTTTATGTATTCCTTATTTTGGTAATATTTCAAATGAATATGCTAAATCCATTAGAAAATTGTGTAAGAAATATAACTTGAACTGTACGATTGTATTTAACACTAGAAAACTCTCTTCTTATTTTAACTTAAAATCTAGGGTACCCACACTCTTGCGCTCTAAGGTGGTTTATTGATTGTGTTGCTGTGAGGATCAGAGCAGGCCTATTTATATAGGCAAAACCTTAGGACATCTTATCGTGAGAGTAAAGGAACATAGATCCCGTTCTGATTCTAATATTTATGAAAGTCTTTTACCATGTAATTATTGTAACAATATTTTGATAATTTTAGCATTATAGACTCTAGTTTTACTGACTTTTCTTTAAAATTAAAGAAAGTTTATACAATCCTCCAATTATAGTTTGAAGGTTTTTTAATTTTCGATGTGTTTAGTTTATTTTCTTTATCTGGAACATTTATTATTAGTGTAACCAAATCACTTTCTATTTGTAATATTTTGTAAAATCCTTGAGGATGATCAATGTAGATCGAAACTAGTTGGACAAATAAATATATGTGGCTTATTTTACTTTTCTTATTTATTCATCTGTTGTTTGACAGTTATTAGGCAGAGCCATTATTGCACAGCAACAAGAATTTACAAATGTTTTTCACATAATTTTAAGGAGATTTGACCTACATAGATGTTTAGATACCATTCAAGAGCTTTCATTAAATCAACTTTCCACTTAGCAACTATTGCTAAGGTTTCCAATATTGCATAGTCGTAGGTAACAACAAACCTTTTTCTAATTTATCGCATACAATTATGCTTAAATGGGCTTGTCAATATAGTCGTTTTAGTTACCATAGATCTTTCATTTTAATATACTTTCTAAATGCATAGCAACTGTTGCTAGGGGCTTCAATATTACATCCATGGATTGGCATCAAGGATTTATATAAATTATTGGATAATGTAAATTAATTAAAAAACAAAAAGGTTAAAAAGTGTTTCAACTCAAACCCAAAAGTAATTGAAATCATTTTAGGTATTAGCAGTCATTAGATAGGATGAATGGTGTTGTGTTTTGAGATGAGTGAGCTAACAAAACCACAATAGCTGTACAAAGGAATTTTCTTCTCGGATATAAATTTATGGTGTTTTATGACTCTTTTTATTTTGTTTTCTCTAAAGTTTTAAAACATTATTTATCTACAAACACGACAGTATTAATATAAATACCTAATGAGAGCATCACCCAAAATGATTTCACTCGAGTTTGAGCTAATACACTTGTTGAAAGATTTTGGTAATTGACACCTTTTGCATTTTATTCACAATTTGTTCTTTTTAATTGAAGCTCACCAACTAAAACTGACTGATACTCAAACATCTGTTACTGGAGAGAAGGGCTATTCTATGACGAGAGCCACGCACCACGTTAATAGAGGCAACTGGTATTACGAAGTGACAATTACAGATCAACCTGAGGGGAGCCATACTCGAATTGGTTGGTCTCAGATTTTAGGTACCAAGTTGTGTTGGGTTTGTTGTTTTTAATTTTAGTAAATTGCTAAATTTCGATACCATGCTACTCCCAGTAGTCATGGAACATTAATGAAATAATAAAGATTAAATTTATTATCATTTTAAAAAATGAACAATTTTACTATTTATGAATAAACAGAATCTATTTTTGAAATGGCCATAGGAAAACAAAAGTCAACATTCTATGATGCAGCCACTTGATTCTTGGTTAGTTATGTTTTTTGGTGGTGAAATTAGAATTTTTAACTTTCAAATTTAGTTCCGTTAAACCCCGGCCCGGACTACCATGTACATTTTGTTAAAATTGTTTATTTCAGAAGTTCTTACTGTTCATTCAGGATACTTACAGTGAGGGGTGGAGCTACCCTATGATAAGCATAAATACACTTCAAATTATTTACTAAATTCTTTTTTTATGTGAAACCTTTTAGAATCACCTCCAACCTCACTAATGTGTGTTGATCAATTTTAGGCGCAATTCAAGCACCTTGTGGCTACGACAAATTCAGTTATTCATGGCGTTCCCGTAAAGGTACTGCATTTCATGCTTCTAAAGGACATCATTTTGCCGATACTGGTTACACAAAGGATGACGTGATTGGCTGCATGATAAGACTACCTGATCCCGCAAACAAACTCAGTGCAGGATCCACTAGCATTGTGTCTCATTTGCCTGAAACTTTTAAGGAAAGAGTAAGTGGATAGTTTTATTTATATGAAGGATTATACAATAGCATGCTTAACAATATCATAATATTTACAAGAAGCTAACTGAAAATGGAACATAAGTATTTTTGTTTTTCAAAAAATGCATACATAAATTTCAGTAGAGGCGCATTTGCTTTAGAACTCATCAATTGAAATCAACTAACCTTACCATTGTTATGTAGGCTTCTACATAGTTTATTGTTGAATCGATAATAATTTGTGCTACTACTCAAACTCCAGATATCTACTTTTAGATAAGGTGAAAATACATACACACACATTCAATCAGAATGTGACAATATATACAAACAAATCTCTTTGTATATCATATGAACAGTTCTTTCCTATAATTGTTAGACAATGTACATTTGTGTCAGGTAAAATTAATTATCGAATACATTCAGCACAAATTAACACCTCGAAATGTTTACTATAGAAGTTAAAACGTGCTTGTAATTAACGGGAACGTAATTAGACTGTATTTTCTGTCACAAGTTTTATGCAGATTGGTTTTTCATTTCTTGGTGTTATTGCTGTGTGATAATTAGGAAACAAGAAGTAGTTCATGGCTTCCATTGGTAACGCTGAACATAGTTTTATTTTTATAAACACCTAATTTTCTCTGAAAATTTTCTTAGAAATGTGTAATGATAGCATTTTTTAAATAATTAAAAGTTCGTTCAACGTATTATTAAATTTTATTATTGTAAAATAATATTTTTGATAAACTTTACCTATTGACCAATCAAGTGACATTTTCAATAGTTTTTATTGTGCATGTCGTAATTTATGCCACTATTTGGGTCTTAACTTTTCAAGTCACTGTGTAAACGTTGTCGGTTTTTAAATGTAAATATCGTGGTTAAGAGAAAAAAAAACTTTATTTTTAAAGTAATTGTTGCTCTATAAAATTATGTAAATCTAATGTAGTCCTTGATCGCTTCTTTTATTAAATTTCGATAAATATCAATAGTAAATTAATATTTTTAAAATACTATTGCGTTTCTTTTTCAATAATGAACAGATAACATATTTATTAATATTTTTATTCAATTGTATTTTTAGCCCTTGATCAAATTCAAAAATAGTTTTTATTTTGAGGAAAAAGATGAAGTTCAGAAAACTGAAAAATCTCTTAAACCACAAGCTGAAACTCAGGTAAGTTACCAAGTTGTTTCAGATAAAATTGAACCCTCTTGATCATTCATTAAAATTTAGTGCATTTATTACGCCAAACTTTTGTGTGCATACAATGCACCTACCATAAAATCGTTATCAATTCATTTTGGAACCAAGAATGACCCTTTGTCTTGAAAGTCCGAAATTTGTTCAAGAAATCATGAAATAGATTTTATAAAAAATCAACTGGCCAGTATGCACTCAATGTCATTCATAAAACAGTGTTCCTCATATTACATAATGATAATTATTAAACGCTGTTAGGGGTAGATTTCTACCCCAACACGTTTATTTTTTCAAAAAAATACCCGTATCTTCAATTCCCGTCACTGAGATTTTT
>JAUYWI010053101.1:0-17634 GCA_034780595.1 Parotoplana pacifica
TCAATTGGAGGATATGATCGTAGCAGAATGGGAACGCCTTCCTATTGATCTAATCAATAATTTGGTTGACAGTATGCATCCACGAATTCGAGCAGTCCTGTTGAGCCATGGTGGAAGCACCCGCTATTAATGACTAGGTGTGACAGTCTATGCTTGCTACATATTAATTGCAGTCATCATAATAACAACTTTGAATGAATATTAACATTTATTTATTGGTATAAATATTTGATATACCACGCCCAGTATTTTGTTGTTAGTAGGATACTATTTTAAAGGCCTTATTTTTTACCAAATGATTTTGTTATTTTTTAATTAATGCTGTTTGAGCAATTAAAATAATATGTTACTAAGACTGATTTGTTACTAATGCTGCTTGATTCCTCTCTGTATAAAGTAGGGAAATTTTCGAGCATTGAAATTATGTTTAAAAAGCCGAACTGTACTGTTGTAACAAATGAAACTGTTTGTATTTAGTTGTGGAGCAATTAATTTGAACTTGTCAGCAATTTGTCAGTAAACTGGTTGGCACTTTGATCAGATTTTGGACGCCAAAAATGTTACTTTGTCGAGTGCTCGATTAAGGACAAGATTGTGTGTCTATATTAATCAAAAAAGTTATTTTTAGAAACAAAAATATTGAAAGTGCTGGTATTTCAATGACTAATGTGGTATAGGTTATTTGTGAAATAAACTCAATTTTGGACAGGAATAATGTTTCTCACAGGTGCATGCCTTTGTTGATTCAAATATGTGACTATCTTCTTTTATGAGACGAATGTTACTTGCGGTTTGATTTTATTGGTCTTGTGACTGGTATTCTTCAATGCGGAAACTAAATAGATTACTTGGTAATTACTAAATATAGTTTCAGGTTGTTTTTTAGATGGATTGATAATATACCACAACTCTTGGTACTAACTATGCAATTTATATATTTTAAAAAGTCGGAAATATTTTTATGATTCTACCCGGAGAAGTTTAGAGAGATAGCACCCATCACTGCTATTTTTACCAAAGTATTGTGGTATCCAATGAGTATGAATCAAACCAGAATCTTTGCACAATTTTGACAATTTGATAAATGAACAATTGAAAAGAAAATAGATGCTTCAAAACTTTTTTCTAGAAAAATTAAATATGGTATTATACGCAACGCCTTGTTTTCTGTTATGTGATTCAGAAGTCGCCCATGACGCCCTTGGATGGAGGTCTACTAGGCGGAAACGGCTCCCAATCGACACTATCGACCGGTTTGTCAGAGAATGAAGTGCAGCGGCGGTTGCGCGAGCCCCACGATTCCATCATGTTGGCCATGGCAGCTCGGCAGAAGAATCTGAGTACGGTGCGTCTCATGTGGTCTCGTGAGAATATCAGAACTGCACTGGAGTCTGCCATTCTGATGAATGATCCAGCCATATTGGTGGATTTGTTGGGCATTCTTGTACAGAACAGGTGAATATTATTATACATGATTTGCTTTTTTTGTAAATTCTTTATCACTATATTTATCGATTTATTATGATGCCCATCATGTACAATAATTTTGAGGCCAACAATTATTTAATTTCCTTAATAATATGTAGTTCTAGAGCTGTTCAACTTTAACTAAAATGTCTGCTCCTAAATGAAGAGTTAATTAATGAACACTTGTCAGTATTAACTTTTGAATTGTAATCCTGTAAATGGGAGTGTTCAGATATTTGGTTCTTACTTTACGAGTAAGTACTCTTTGTATGTAAATATCTGAGCATCTCCGCAGTTTGGTGGTCCTGATCCAAGTGCATGGTTTTATTTTTCCGATTCATTTGATTCTAATTGTATCATTCTAAAAAATAAAAGTGGATATTTTATTGATTCAATGTTAACATTTTGAACGTTCTTCATAGCAGTGAGTTATTGTCTTTGCAAGTTATCATTTGACCGTTTATAGTTTGATATGACTTCAGATACACAGAAATTAGGTCAAATATAATGATGACAAGCCTATTTATGGATATCGATAAGATTTGATATCATACAACATGAGACAGATGGATTTGTTTATTTATGTTTTGGGTGAACTGATTGTTTTAGTATGATAAGTGAAATATTATTAGCAGATTACATGTCATTATAGAATTAGGTTTAATAGCGCAATTTCTTTTAATAGAAACTAATTGCGTTTGTAAATAGCGATGTCTCTCATCTCTCATAACATGATTGATAAAATAATCAATGTTGTAAAAAATCATGGTTTTTTAAATTGCGTTATTACCTTGAATGTCTTACATAAAATATTATACTACATATCTATCTTACTATGTGAATTTAGCTTTCCTGTGCTGGGTGCTTGCAAACTATGTAGTTTAATTACTTTTTAAATATTGACGGGAGTTTTCTTTAATTACATATTTTTGAAAGGCACATAGATTCCTGCATAGTTTTAGTGAAATGTTTGTAAAAGAATTAACAAACAAACGTTGGTGTTTTTTAGTAGGCACAATGTAATTTTTGTGTTATTTCCACTTTATTTTAGTGCATTGTGGTCTTTGGACGTATCGGGGTTTCTTCTTCCACATTTGCACAAGCTGACCAAAAGCAAATATGCCAGGTATGGACGATTATGGATAATTGTTAGATAAATTAAATTCATAACTTTATAATTTGATGATAGTTTATTTGTAATCACGTATCTTGAAAAAAAGACTCATTCTGTTAATTTCAGACACGTGGAGTGTGCACTGCAGGGTGTGAAGGTGATCATGAAGAGCTTTTCAGTTATCATAAGGCAAAATCGTTATCCTTCATCTTCAATAGGCGTGGACATTCAGAGAGAAGAAAGGTAATATAGCCTCGGTTGGTTGATTAAGTTAAATGTCTATGCTTTTGCTGGAAGTCATGTGATTGTTTCTCAGATTCACAGACAGATTATTGAAGATTGATAATAAAGGTCACCATCTAGGTACAATATTTTACAACTTCCTGTTTATTGTTTATGCTATTATTAGGACGCATGGCTTAATTTATAAAATGTAGAGTATAATGATAATCAATTCTGTATTGGTATGCAGGAAGATATATTGTATGTACTACATAATATATTCCATCCAGCATTTGTATTGTGTTTACACTTGAAGCATCTTTACAACTACAATATGATTTGCAAGGTTTAGTGTCAATTTATTGATTTATTTTCAAACAAACAAAACTACATTGCAGCGGCCTTATGTAGGTCACTTTGCCACTCCCTGTACTTTGTTTTAATTTGTTCTTTTTCTTTTATTTTAGACAACGTAAATGCCAAATGTGTTACGACAATCTTATGGCTATTCGTGGTCTTTTAGATACAAAAGAAGTTCTTTCTAAAGCAGGACCGATCGCAAAAGAGTTACAAGTGATGATGGCTTTGTTAGACCAGTGAACTGAAGTCTCCAATTCTGTGTGTATTATAACATGATTTAGGCAAGATTTAGGTCAAGTTAACAATAAAAATGGTATTTTTAAGCAGTTGACCACGGTGGGTTTTACAATACATGTAGCATATTTTGTTAGGCCACGTGATGACTCAGTGGAAAATGTACAGAAATAAATGGTTGTGGAAGTTAAATTATTTCATTATTTCTGGACCTACCGTGGTTGGCTGTGTGAAAAGGCAGATTTATTTATAAAGGTCTATGTAAAATAGTTCTGCTATCAAACACCAAACTACTGTTGAGATCAATTGCTCTTAATCCATATTGTACCACTGTGTCCTTTATGATACAATTTTGAATAATTAATTTGATCAAATGAACAAATTTTTAATCTGCATTTTTTGGAACATAATTTTCTAAAAAGTCCACATATTATTAGTACCAAATTTCAGCAGGGCCTATGACAGCTGTGATATTTCCTATTATTTTTTTAACCTCCTATATTTTTTTCATGACATAAATTTCTTTTTTTTCAATAACATGCACTTTGAGCAAGAACAACCTTCCAGCATCACATTTTTATGATTAGCAGTGATTCTCTGCTTGAACTATTGAATAAATGGTATGACGCTCATGGTTGATCACAATTTATCGATATGACTCATGCACACGCCATACTGTTTGAAAGCTTTATCATGGGGCATTGATGAATTGGCACTTGAAATTTTTTAAATTTGGTTTAAGCTTTCGGCAGCCTGTAGAGAAGATTACAAAATGGTTCAGCAGATGGCTTTGTTTCGTTGATACCTGTTTGCAAGAGATTGGCTGAGCAGCTACCGGCACTCAAATTTTACGTCTTGGGAGACCATACCAAACCTGATTAACAAAAAGAAAATCAATGAAAGCCAAGTTGCTACCAATCACTACAATAAAATTACACAACAGTTGAAGGATCCAATGTTTGAAGCAACACTTCATTTCAGTTTCTTTTATTTTCATAAATTTGACTTTTTTTCGTGGAACTGGGCTATTGGTGCAAATCTTTCTCGGTTGGTACTACTACAAGTTTTGAAAGCAGATGATGTGGGACACTATCAAGGCTCTGATATAAAAACACGGAGAACTACTCATCCACAGTACAGACTGATATAAAAGTAGAAACAATTCTTCAAAACAACTCACTTTCGTAGTGACATTAAAACATGCTATTGGTTCCAACCTACTAAAGAAACTATGTACCATTTTCTTTATATATTTTGAAGCCTCTACAATGTATTAACCCTCAAGAATGTGGTACAGTTCTTGTCAAACAACTTGCCAAATACAGATGACATTGACTTTTTAGTCAATGATTGGATGATGTATTCCATTGAAACACAAGTGCAGGAGACATAGTACAAGAACACATCTATATATGGAGTAACACGGTATTTGCCAGTTGACCAATACTGGGCACAAGTACAGGGTGATGCAGTAGTAGCGCCCGATTTTTTTAATGGCAAAATAAAGTGATTTTTGTACTGAAATTTGTATGACAAATTTGCATGAGATTTGGCACTTGCTTACAGAGTTTTTAACGTAAAATCTTTTGGGTCTCAACGCTTAAGGAAACATTACGGTTCTCTAAAAAATAAAACTGGGCCAAATGTACTTTTTGTTCTATGAAACCAAATTTCATCCAAATTGGTGGAGTTGTTTTTGAGCCATTTAATAGAATAACTATGGGGTGTACATTCTTCATTTCGATAACGAAGCCAATAGACTATATATTTTATTCAGGATTGTTTTTTTTACAAAAAGTACATTTTGGCTCAACTTATTTCCCCCCAAAGGTCATTATGTGACCTTAGTCTGTGGAGGAGGGGTTAGGGTCAGAACCCTACAAGTTTTACATTACAAATTCTACAAATCTGTCATAGAAATTTCACTCTAAAACTCTTGATTTTGCTAATAAAAATCGGGCGTTATTTTTGCCTCACCCTGCATTTGCCATCAAAATCTGAAAAATATCCAATTTTACCAAAGACATTCAATATTCAACGATAGTAGTGATGTAGAGCAAGGTTTTTCTTACAACAAATTCTTAATGGGAACCGATTTAATATCTTTGGCTCATTCCAGTATAAAAGCATCCAGAACAATCAAGGATTCTATCCGACTGCTGGGAAGGAAACCAGAAAATCTAACTATTACTAGACAATTAGCATTTATATATAAATGGCTTATTTAGAAACCATTATATTTCTATTTTCCTATATTTTTACAAAAGTACTGTCACAGGCTTGTTCTGTCCAATCCATACACGGGAAGTATAAAATCATAAGGGAATATTACCCTTCCGTAGGGTCTGATGACGTCAATAGGTCCAAAAATTAAAGCAATATTTTCTATAAGAAAAGACCTTTTGATTTTTTTGCTTCTATTTTTGTTTAAAAATAAACAATTTATTGTTATTATTTCTGGCAGCGGTACGACATGGGTTAAACTGTCCATCTTGCTCTGTTTTGTACTATTTGTGATCACACACATCCTAGTCAAGAGGTAATTACGCATATTGAAAACAATTTTAATCATTAAAAGAAAAATCAGTTTGACAAAGTAATTAAATTTGGAGTTTCTAGTATAAAAAAAGACTATTTCACCTGTTTTTCTTTTTTTACTCAAAGTATAAGTCATTTTTATTGTGTTTACTTATTGTGTTACGCTCAAAAATGTCAAAATGAAACAATTGGTAAACAAGTTTATTTTACTTTATTTTGCATTATACATACATAGTTATGGAATTAGTTCAATTAATGACTTTAAATTAGAAAGTGGTTGTGTTTATAAACTCAACAGCTTGAATCACATTGCTTACACTATCCCTGCTTTCTAGATTGTGTTATTCTGATCTGAAATTATTTATATTGGAATTGTTCATTGAGATCTGGTTTAATATCCTCGCTTAGATTTAACCTCTGATCGACTGTATGCATTTTTGATCTAACAAATAGACAACTAAAATGAAATGGTAGAAAACAGTCATGCTTCTCTGGTATCAGGAACTGTTCTCCATACTGTGCTGATTTGGTAAAATGAATGAAATTTGGTACATGTTCTTGTAGAAAAATAACATTTTTAGGAGTGAATCTTGCTATGACGCCATCGATTTTGTCAGAATTGACTTCAAAAATATTAACTTGAAACAAAAACAGTTCGATTGAAAGTACATAATATACCGATAGTATGTTAGAATTTTCACACAACTATCCAATGACTTATTTAGAAGTTATGTGAAAATTTATAATTTTTGTATTGGTAGTATAGATGTTTCTTATTCAGTTTTTCGTATGAGATATTTTGGAAAGAAAAACGATGTTTTTCCCCAGACGATCTATAAATGTATAATATGTTGAGTATTTTTGAGTTATAAAGTTATCAATATGTACGAAAGATTTTATAAGAAACTAAAGTTGGCCACAATTTCCAAAATTTGGTGGCCTTAAGAGTTCGCTCTGACTCCAAAAAATATTTGCACTTAAGCCTAAAAGTTCTTGTTCACTTGCGTTGTTCTAGATTTCATCCAAATCGGTTTGTGCTTTCTGAAAAATATGTAGTATTGTATTTGAGGATATTTAAGTGGTTTAATTTGATATTGCCAATATAATTCATTATATAAGTATGCAGATAAAAAATGGATAAAAATACCGTCATTGGTTTCAACGTACAATCCATTTATCCTAATACATATTATTTTTATTTTGTTATATATATTATTATAATATTCGAATGCATTTGAGTCACATTAATCCAACAGTGCCACTGAATTGGCCTTAATTTGTTTATGTCTGCACAAATAAACGTCTTGTGGTGTGGTCGAATTCAGCTTGGTGGTCATGTTTCTCATTAGCATCATATTATTCAACCTGCCCTGGGTTGCTTACTCCGTCCATGTTAATCGTTATCGTTACACACATAATATTGATTGTTATGTTGTATCAATCCAATGGCTAACTGATTTTTTAGTCTAAAACAATCATTAATGTAAATGAACACAGCACAAATTTGTGAATAATCAATTTTGAAAGATACCCAAAGATGAAACAAATGTACTAAATATTTCCTTTTAAAGAATATAATTTTCTTTTATTTATTTAATATTATATTAGTTTTTATTTTATTTGATGTACAGATGTAAGTGAATTATAAATGAAAAAAGTCATCCTTCTAGCTAGTTTTCCTATGTTGAACAATTCATTTTTATTTATAAATTGTACTATATTTAAATTTAATAAGTTGTTATTTTTATTGTGAATCCCTTTTGTAATCGTAGAAGAACTTCGAAAACATAGAAAAATAATTTGGTTGTTTTAAAACAACTAATTTCATTTGATTATGTGTTTGATCTGTGTTTTTTTATATTTATTCAATAAATAAATTTTCCTATTGATGAGAAGATAGTTGCTAGAAAATTGAATTAGCTTAAATTGAAATCTTTGATAAAGGCTTCATTTTATCCATAAAATACGTTGCTGCTGTAATTGTATTATGTGTAGGTTATGTAGATTTCATTTCGAATTAAATTAAAATTTTACAGAAATTCTTTTATTGTAAAACAATCCTACATAGTTTAGAAGAAAATTTCCTAATTTTTTCTTATTGTCCCGATGATTTATAGACTGTCGACATATTTGATCTCATTGTAAATTTTGTTTTGGTTATGAACTAAAACGGTTACATTCCTATAAGTTTGTATATTCCACTTTCTAAGAATGCTACTGTACTTCAATAGAAAAACTTTAAAGCAATGTGAATTACATATTTATAAACTTCAGCTATTGCTTCATTGACTAATAAATTGTTTTAATTTTGTAATTTTAGCATGTCATATTATAATTTACATTTTTTTAATATATCAATTATCTATGATTTGCTCATTCACAGTTTATATTTTGCATAAAAGTTTATTTAAAAAGGTTCGCATAAGGCATTGATGATAGTTTGTCATTAGGCCTCATTGGGGGTGTGACCCTTCCCCCTGAAAAGTTTTTGGTCAAAGTGCCAAAATTTATGCACTTCTGAAGTGAAACATTGATGAAACTGATTACTATCTGTTAATTTATTTTAGGCTTTTAGAGATACCAGAAAAATAATTTATCGCGAAATACTCCTATTTTGCTGTTGAAATGACGATAATTCAAAATCCAATGTACACATTTATATAAAAAATTCTATGTCGTAGAAGTCTTCATCTGACATACTACATATTAGTGTATTAAATGAAAGTCATTATTCCTTTAACGTTCTGGATCAGGCTTGAATGAACTTTTCTTAAATTCACTGAAAATGGATTATCATTTAGGAATATTAATTTGGCAAAAGTAAAACAGTATTTTATGCAATTTTACTGACTAGTTCTAGGCTTGGGTCCCTATTTGAGAATACCTGTAAGTGAAATGTCCCATCTAGTACAATATAAATAATAGCCATTTTTATTACTACAAAAAACCGATAGGTAAAATCAGTTGTAAAATTGATAAATAATATAATATACATATGTATGTATGTATTTTGCCAAAGTTTCTTAGATATTTTTTTAGGTGGCGAAGGCTAAATCAAATTTTAACTCAAATCGGGTAATGTTCAGTTTTTTAAAATTGTACCTATTATTATTTTTTTAAATATTTAGAATAGTAAACTATTTTACACAATAATTAAAAGGATAGCGGTCAGTGAATATTAGAAATCTTTTTTCATTGTTTTTCACATCTCATAATATATTTGAATTAAAAGTAGAAACGTGTTCTGTTCAGTTAGAAATTACCTGAGACCGATTTTATGTTATGTGAACCTAGAACAATCCTATTTTAGCATTTCGGCAACCATCATAACGATGATGTCACAAAAGATTTAAAAACAGAATATGAACTAAAAAATATCGGAAGACGATTATTGTACCTACATATTTATAGTAAAATTGATAAAAATACCGTTAGAGTTTACAGATCTTTCATTTCAATACAAATTTTGAACTAGATTTTACTATTTTACAAATACATGAATATTATTAATTAATTAATCTTGTACTTTTTAAAAATGCAAGAAACTTGACATTATTGTAACTGAAATACTTTGTTTTGACTAAAATACATTTCTGTACTTTATTTGTAGCAATAAATTTATTAAAATTATATTTCCAATTTATTTATCTTTTATTTGATGCATTAACATTGAAAATGTTATAAATCTATATTTTATTGATTTTTATCACCAAATATGATTTTCCAGTTGGCTTAAAAGATGTTCTTAAAGCATTATTTATCATTATATTTACCATTATATTGTGCAAGAATTAAACTTGACAAAAACATTTATGGACCTGCCCCAAAATGGTTGGTCCCGGAAAACTTTTCCAGTGTAGGTGCCTACTGTACCAAATTTCAGCTGATTTTTAGGGAGGGTAACCACAAGGTTATTTTTTTCATGTGACTCAGCGGTTAAGTGGTGCAAATTTAAATACTACAAGTACAAGTACTTTAAGAAGATGATTTAGAGGTTTATTTTCTATATGTTAAGAGTATTAAAAAACAGGTATACTTTGATAAATACTACTTATTTATATTACTCGAAAGTGATAGCCCAGAACGGCTGTTTCGGCCTTGGGCCATCAGCTAGGCATAATCATTGCCTGAACAATATAAAATTTTCTTTTCTATATGGGTTAAAAAACTTGATGATAATAATAAAAGTTAAGGTAAAAAATTATTCCAACAAATTTACCAACTATATATTATTTGGAACGATAGCACAGAATGTCTTTATTTTGATGGATGAAATGGGTAGTCAGTAAACCTCCGTGACAGGTACCCACTTTTTAAAAAAAAATCTGAGATCTGATTAAACTTCGAGTACGATATATGTTTGCAGCCCAATACCTTTAGGGGTGCAAGAAATTACGTTTTTTAGTTAGAAAAATCGGTAACTATTTTATATCAGCTATGTTAATCATCTTTTTTACAACTTAACTCGGTGAAAAATGCATTCATGTTACCAAGATAGAATTAGGGCCAACATCAAATGACAATCATAGTGCCATGATTATAAAAATTAATGATGGAACCATCTTGGTACCAAGATAGTGTGTTAAGTGTATCATGTATTCAAGATACAATCCAGGCCAAACTATCTTAGCTCAAACAGGGTACCAAGATGTTACTATCTCGGGTAAATCTAGATGCCATCTTGGATCGTTTTATTTCCAAGATAGAGGCCAAGTTGTAACGAGATGGTACAAATATTGGCTCAATCTTGAGGATAACATATTTCACCTGCAAATATTTCAGAAGCACTGCCCCAATGACTTTACTTATTTTGTACAGGAACTACTACCTGGGTAGTAGGCTAGCTAAAATTTTATTCTAACACACCAAATTCTAATTGCATTTAGCACAATACGTAGTATATATAATATGACGTCAAGTGCTTAAAACATTGGCAAAGTGCAGTTTTATAAAAAAAATGTCCTACAAGTTTTTAATTAAGAAATGGGGATCGTTATACCGGGTAGTCAAAAAGTCCTTGGAATCTTTAAAAAATGTGCGCCCATTTTGAATAAATTTCTAATAAATTATATTATTCAGACTTAACTAATCTGTTTTACATTGTAGTTGTATATCTGTTAATCTATAATTTATAAATTGTAATATAACTCATTCTAATTCCAAGGACTTTTTGACTACCCTGTATTACATATTTTATGGATATCTTTCAAATACTCGTATTTTTACTATTAGGTATGTCGATAGCAAAATTTTATAAAAATCTTATCCTTATCTAAAAATTAAGTGTTTTAAAAATACCAAAATACCAATGCATCATTAAAAATCTACTTTATATTATAAAATCATAAAAGTATTACAAAACTTTTAAATTTTATATTGACAAATAAATTAGAATTAAGAATCATTTTAAATACTTATGTACAAATAGGAAATTTACAATACTTTAATAAGGTTATTTGTCTAGAATTGTAAAATATAAAACAATAAAAATAATAAAATATAATTGTGTAATATGTAATGCTCGTAATGTATAAACAAAATGCAAATATAAAAAACATTACACATATCAGAGAACTTTTCAACACAATAAACATCGATTACAATTTTTTAATTTAACAGAGAGAATCATTTTATACTCGTATATGATTCTACAGATATCTAGAGGTCAGGATGTTATACAGAATGCAAAAAATATCAATTGAACATTTTTAGTTTGAAATGCAAAATGATGACCTATTTTTAATACAATTATAAATAAAAATTATGTATGTATGTACATTATTAATTTAGGTATCTTTTATCTAAAGATTTACCATAACACAGACTGTTTGAGCAATATCATTTTAAAACACACAAAAGTATTTTATTCGGTAAACATTTGTAAACACATTATATACAATTTATGTGCACCCAAAAAGTTTTATTTTTATTTTAATTATCATGCTAGAAATAATTTTCGAAATTATTTTAAACACTAAAAGATCCAAAAAATACTAAATATTTGATAAACTGTTTACGTCGAGTTTTTGGTCGAAGTATCTTTTAACAACGGCATGTTAATTACTTAAAAGAAACGAAACTGGTCACTTTTATAGCTAAAATAAAATCAGCAAAATAATGCCCTAATTTTTTAAATAACATTCATATTCTAGGCAGCTTTGTATCCTTTGCTATACATACAAAAATGATAGTGTTAATGCATGGACATTTGACAATACATATTGTATCTGTAGTAATGAAAGTCAACAAGTATCAAGATTATAATATATAGAAATATTATGTACAATAATAAACTTGAAAATAAGGTCAACAATATTCAATAAACGAAATAATAAAATATAAAATGTTTATATCACTGGGTTGGATAATTATTCTGTGTACAAGGATTGCAGGCGCTTTCTGAAACAAAATAAAAAAGATTTACAGAACATACATGTGAATTGTACATCTAATTTAGATACCTAACATGCATGTCAATTGTACCTACATATAATTTTGACAACGTACTACACCACCATTTGTTCGATACAATGTTACAAATGGGTTTCCCTCCTCATATAATCAAAATTATACAATCCCTATATTGATGACCAGGAGGCAACTATTCGATGGAATAGAGAGCACATTGCAAGTTTCACAATACAGAAAGGCTTTCGTCTTGCATCCTATCGACACACTTAAGTACATATTTACATCGAACAAGGCATGAGTAACTCTGACCTTGAAGAACAAGGCATAAACATAGTAGGGTAAAAATAGTCAAATCTTTGTTAAGCCGATGAAACAGTTCTGGTAAATGTAGACATAGGAAATGCCTCTGAAATGATAGAAAAAGTGAACACAGTAGGAAAATTGGCTGGTCTGCGATTAAACCTCAAGAAAACGAAAGTACTACATATTGGAACATAGAATACTGACAACATCACGATTGAAAATGAGAGCCTTGAGAAAGTAGATAGTTAAGTTTCAAATACCTAGGCGTCAGATGGTAAATGTGCTACTGACGTAAAGGCTAAACAACGAATGCTAACACTCAACAATATATGAAAAGACCACGCCATCTCCAGAACTCTAAAGCTGAAACTGATAAAGGAAGACAGAAATGTGGTTATATCGCAGGATGCTGCAGATAAGAAAAGAATGAAAATATTTTACATGAACTAAACGTCACAACAGTTTTTCTGGAGTTAATCAAACTCAGGAAAATGCAATAATTTGGTCACGTCTACCGATACTCCACTTGTGACATAATGAAGAACATTATACAAGGTAGCAAAGCGAAGAGGAGACAGAAAGGACGACTTGGTCTAACATAACTTAATAACGGCATGGACTGGACGAGTATCTTCAGAACCTGCAGGGACCGAAAACTGTGGCGATGAACTATCAACGGCAAACATCAATGGTGATAATAATTAAAATACCTAACAACATTTAGTCAAATTATGAAAAATTATTTACACTTTATATAGTTAAAAAAACAATAAAAAGGAAATACATACATATAAAACATTTGCTTTAAATTGTCTAAAATATAGCAAGAAAACGCATCTAAATTTTTTTTTGTGGAAATAACCTCCAGGCATCTCATAAATATACCAAAATTGCTAATTTGAAAACCCTTACTATTTCACGCTGATGATCCATACTATGTAGTTAGTATCAATCTTTTTGCCATAAATTATAACTAAATTAAAACTACATTATTTAGGTAAGAAAAAGTACCCCCTGGTTACTGCTTAATGAAGTGTAATTCACTTTCACTCTGAAAAAAATGACCTTTTGAAAATACATATGTGTCCCCTACCAAATTTAGATTGAGAAATAAATTCGTTGACTAGATTTTACATAATTTAAAAAATAATATGCATACAAATATTTACCTGTATATAAAATGTTGACTTCCTCCAGAATTTGATAAACTTAGGTTGATGAGTACTTCTTTGGCCTCGGTCACAGATATGGAAAGGAATGAATATCAATATTTTGGTGTTAAATCACAATCTTTGATAAAATTGTTGTCAAAATATAAAATACAATAATGTCGTCTAGCAGAAAAGATTTATAGAAACTTTCACTAAATCACAAAGGTATAAAAGGTGTAATTCCACACAATAATATTGGAAGAACATAATTTGGAATGGATAGGATTTGTAGGTTTGTGCTCCTATTCAGAGAGCGCAGTTGTAGTGGTAGATGAAGCCATATTGGCAAGAGTACTGGCTACATCAACATCACGAGGTTCTATTCTACCAGCACCATAACGAAAATTATATTCTTCTAACTGTTGACAAAGGACACGATTTTCTGCCTGAAATTTAAAAAAAAATAATGTTTATGTTTTATCAAGAATCTATTTTTCATACAAGTACTATGCGCTGCCGAAATATTGATGTTTGGCCCCACAGTGAAAGGAAAGGCCGATTATATTAGCTAAACTTTGCATATTAATATGTAGTAATATTCATTATTCAAATGTAAACTCCAATTTCTTATATAAATATATACCATTTATGACTAATAGTTATATAAAATGAAGATTTTACAATTTTAAAAGTAAACTGTTTTATTTTATTGTCTGAATTTGTTCTTATAATTTAAGCATAAATATTCAATAAAATTCAAGCAAATTTACTTCGGCAGTTTCATCATCGTATTCAAGTCGTCCAACTCCCTCCAAACTTTGCATGTCAATTGATCCGCGCCAGAATACACAAACACCATTCATGATGAAGCAAGATTGTATTAAAACCTAAGTATTAAATAGAAAATTGTATGAAAATCTGAATATTGGATATCAGATTTTTATTTTCGCTAACGGATAGGGTATCTGCATGTTAATGGTTTCAAAATAATGAATAATATTCAAAACTTGTAACCATTTTAGAAATTATTTTATTTATTAAAATGAACTATTTTTGGAAATTATATGAACAACACAGAAAACATAACTGAATATCCCAATTCCTACTAAAAGAGATTTATATTCCAAATTTTACTTAAGTGTAGGTATTAAAATTAATATTTTGATGAATAATATGAATAACCAATTACTCAAAGCTTCTAAAAATGTTGGTATTATTCATTGCTTTTTTGCACGGCAGTTAAGTACACAATCTTTATGTCTGTCGTCTACCTATTTATAGCTACAAGATTTAATCTTTTTTTATTAGACATTATACGGTCCATACTTATATGTACGTCCTAATATTTTACTTATGTAGGTAGTAAAAAACTAGTTTTTTTTATTATTTATCAAAGTTAGCCATTTCAATAAAAAAATGTCCCTAGAATTTAGATGAGGAGAAAAGTACATAGCACTATTATATATAGTCCCAAATAAAGCAGTACAGCTCATAATGTATAATCCATATATTTTAAATCGGTCAGGAGTACCTACTAACTTTTTTTAGTTTTCTGCCTACACACTTTTTTGAATGTAGTAAGTACCCAGCACAGTAAATGATTTAGCACAATTATCGTGATCGTATGCGGTCAACATATGTTTTTATTATAAAAACAAGATATTATTTAAAAAAAATTTTGGACTATTTTTATTGCGAATTCTATATTAAAAGTATTTTACTCACTTACCTGTAATCACAACTTATAAAATTACTCTAACATAAAAAATATGTTACCTTTCCTTGATCTGAAAATTCCACCGAATTCCTATCGTGTGAGTTTCTTACAATATTGGGGTGACGATTAGACCAATAGGGCTCCAAAATAAGTCGAAAATTGACTCCCAGGTTAGTGATCGTCTATGAATAAAAATAAATTAATTGTAAATAGTGAGTTTTCTAGAAACTTTAAATTGGGTACCTCTGGTTTTCCCTAGATTCAATTCTAAAACATTATTATTAATTGTTGTTATCGTTCCCCAAAGTTCTGCGTTGACTAAAAATGTGAGGGTAACTAAGATTCCACAGTCGTTTATTTTATTCAAAACTTGGATCAGGTCAAAGCTGTGACTGATTTTGTATTGTTACTCGGCTTTATTTAACTAATCAGAAATACGCTTGGCCTTAGGGGCTACATAATTAAGCAGTGTGTTTGCCAATGTATCCGCATAATGTTTTAACATTCTAACTAAGAATTTTAATTGAACAATAAGAGGTCGTAGAAACAATCCTTATCCTTGAATTATTGGATGTGTTCCAGTCATATAAATCTGTCTCAAGCATAGATATTTGATTATGTAGATTTATATATAATTTAATATCTATGGTCACAAGTATATAAATAGCGTAGATAGATATTACATTTAGATGGATCGTGATATTTTATAAATTGTTATTATTCTTACAATATCCGTAAATCCTTTACTGAGATCCTCTTTAAATAAGCGTTGTCGCTCTTGTAAAGATTTTTCCCTATAGCCCGTATATTGTACCTAAAAACAAATAATTGTGAAAGAGATAAAAACTCTAAATAAGATAAATTCAAATATAGATATATCATCAGTGGTATTATTTTAAAATTTAGACGAATTTCTAAATGAAGCATGATCAAATAAACAACTGGAACTATGTAAATTAGTTTGTTTCTGCGCAATAATTACTTTTTTTTAGAGAATAGGTAGGGCCAAGAAAATTGTGTTTTTTCTCAATAAAAATATAAATTTTCATACAACCTTGAAATAACATAGATGGTTGTGTAATAATTTTGGGTGATCACGGGGTTAATTTTTGAAAAAGGCTTCCAGGAGTTAATGGTTATAGGTACCATTCTTTTTCATAGATTTTTATTAATTAAAAATTTTTGAAAAAGAATCAGTTTAAAAAACTTCTACTAAAAACGTGTTTCTAAATATTATAAATAGACCATTTTCAGAAGGTAGGTATAGTCTGATGCTTATTATGAAAATTTATTTTACTTATCTAAAACTACTTTTTGAATTTTAGTATGTGCCTATTATATTTTTATCTTTTAAAAAATATTAGAAAATAGAAAAACTACAGAAAATGAACTTTATCAAAAGAAACTTACCACATTGTCACAGGAAAGTTTTCGGAAAAATTCATCATTGTCAAATTTAGATTTTTGATCGGGCACAATTCTAGGCATACCAGGAAAAATCAATTTATAAAACGCTGTATAGACATCGTCTGCCTCCGACCAGCTCGGCAGCATGATTGCGTCTTTTCGATAAGAACCATTTTTTCTGCTAGCTTGCATGAGTAAGCCAACGTTAACTAGTTTTGTGACACTGCTTATTGGCTAAGCTATGTGTTCTGTAATTCGCTGGCTAGAAGATCCTTTTATTAAAATTAACAAAGTACCTAGGTGTGCCTACTACTAATATAAAATTTAAAAATTTAAGTTTTCTATAATAAAATTTTAACTCTTGTTTTAGATATCAAGTCAGACACCAAAGTAATAAAACTGTCAACTGAAAATAAGGGAAATAAAAATAGTTTATATGACAAAATTTCCAACAAAATAAGTGAAGTCTAATTCTCCAAAAATACGAAAGGTAGGTAGGTACGTTAGCTCTAGCCACAAAATACATGATATCATATTTTATAATATGTTAGCTCCTATAAATTTTAATCAATAGTTTGTATTCAGTCAGACATTTCATTTATTCAAATGAAATTTAAAAAAAGCTAACCAATTTCACACTTCTGTTAACACCTGTGCAGCTATACCTAATTTTTCGGGGGAGGGGGGACAAGTCTGATTTAAACCCCCTC
>JAUYWI010053112.1:0-17633 GCA_034780595.1 Parotoplana pacifica
TTCCTTTTCTTGATACTTTTGTTAAATTTATTCCTTCGATCTCTTCATTTAGCACATAGTTATACATCAAACCTCTTCATAGCGAACATCTTTCCCCTGGGACAGCCATGTTCAACTCCAAAGGAAGTTAACTCTTTTACACACCGAAAGGAACAGGGCTGTTAGAAACTCTAATAATAACCAAACAGCTATCTATGAGTCTCTTTTATTAGTTAAAGACCGTTTTTAGCGAATGGATATCCTATTCATGTTATTAACAAATATTTATTTCAAGATCGTTCCGCTCGCACTCATAGAGCTCAGAATTCTAAGAAACGTATTTACCTTAGATTCCCTTTTGTTAATGATAGTTCTGCCTACAGAAAATATGAATAAATGTCGTTATGTCGCTTTCGTAAAGTCCGAAAAATAAAAACTAGCTTACAGAGGCACATAACCAAAAACTATATGAGAAACAACTATTCAGATTGTGTTAGATCGACCACAATGATAGCAATGTAAAATATTTTTAACCTCAATGAGAGCTTTCGGAGTCGTTATTTGTGGACAGACCCATTTGACAAAAAATGTATGAAAACGTCATACACTTAATATAATCATAGTAGATTATTTTTTAATGATTTTAGCTTTCTACAAAATTACTGTTCCAAATTTTGTCCTAATAGTTTTCTTACACAAATAGCCACTTAAGTGTTAGTCCACGCATAGACAATTGCTATAACACAGTAAGTAATGTTTCTAGGTGCAAATAAATATTTTGACACAATACAAAAATTAATTAAAAGTAAATTTCAAACCTGCAGTTTTATTTTGGATCCATTAAGTTGGATAAATTTTATGGCAAAATCAACGCCAATTGTTGCACATATCCTATTTGGTAAATGTTTCTTTGTATATCGAAACAGTAGATGAGTTTTACCAATAAAATCATCCCCAAGCATAACTATCTTAAATATATGATCATACGATTTTGTCAAAGGTTCTTTTGGTGATGGTAGCTCAGTGGTTTTCTTGACATTTAGAATGGCCTGACTCAACTGATCGAAAACAAGGTTAACATTTTCACCTGTTTTTGCACTCACTTCATAAAAGGCAACCTAAAATAGAGAAGGAGGCATTTAGGCGATAAATCAACAACACAATAATGACAAAAAATTCCGGAATTTTGCTAAGGTCAAAGAAATAGAATAACTTTGGATGCAACTGGAACAGCACTCAATAAAAAGAATGAATCTACTTTGTTGTGTCTACTCCCTCATGCAATTCTGGGAATATTTTAAAATTAACAATTTTATAGTCTGGAAACATACTTTTAGGGATATCTTCCACGGGTAAGTTGTGAATATTTACTAAAAGAAGGGCAATGCATGTTTGCACTCATACTACAATTTACATATAAACAAAAGGTTTTAAAATAGGTACATATTCCAAAAGTGTTCTAAATGAGAAAATCAAAATTATAAACAAAACGAAGGACAATATTAAAAGTTTAATATGTACACATGTTTCAATATCAAAATTTTCATCTGACAGAGATATAAAGTAGTTACATGCTGTCAAAAAATTATTATGTTGATATTTGTTTGTTTTGAATACCTCTAGTTGAGTACTAAACGATGAACTTATCAGACATTTACGCCCTCGGCTTAATTAACCCCACACCAGACCCCCGGATTGAAATGTGATTTTATAAAATACTGCCATTACTTTGTAGCACAATTATTGGTCAGAATACTCAGTTGAATTTTCTTAGTGATTTAGCTATGAAAAAGTTCGGTGACAATGTCTATTGCTTCTAATGATTTTAATAGTATTTTTTGATGAGCTACTTTAGATTTCCAAATACAATAAAAATTATTAGAGATACAATATTTTATCATAAAGTATGCTCCCTAGTTGAAAACCTTTGACTAATTCTTACATTTAGATCTGTTGCCACAGTCTGACCCATTGAAGTGCTTACTACTCTTTTATCCAACTTTTCTGAATTGGTCCCGACAAGCATTATCTGTATATTTGAGGATGCGTATTTGTCAATTGAATCAAACCATTCGGTTACGTTCTGAAACGTATTCATGTTGGTTACATCATAGACCAAGAGGATACCCATAGCCCCCCTGTAATAAGCTGTAGTGATTGTACGAAATCGTTCCTGTCCGGCTGTATCCCAAATCTAAAATCAACAAAGTATGAATAAAAGAAAGGAAAGTACTATATCAAAAATAATATAAAAACAAACCTGTAATTTAATTTTAGATCCGTTAAGTTCGATGTCCTTTGTTTTGAAATCAATACCAATTGATGGTATAAATGTTGGATCTGTATAAGCATCAGTATACCTTAATAACAGTTCAGTTTTACCAGCACTGCTATCCCCAATCAAAAGTATTTTAAATAGATAATCATGTGATTTCTTTGTGCTGGATGCAGGTTTCTCTGGCACTTTTTGATCACTCTGGGTAGGTTTTGTTGGTGCTTTAAGATCACATTGAACAGGTTTGGTTGATGGATTTTGATCGGAGAACTTGGCATTAGATAGCATGGCCAGACTCAACTGTTCAAAGGCAAGGCCAACATTATCACCCGTCTTTGCACTCACTTCAATAAATCCAAACTAAAATAAAATTTAGAAATCTATTGTCATACATACAGAATAACTCGGTAGGAATAGTAGATTCACTTAGGTATGCAAAAAAATCTGATAAAGGGTAAGCTGGTGTTAGTTCGCCACATAACTGACTATTATACTTGGAAGAATTACTTAGACTTACTTCCGTTTATATAGGCTTTTATGTGCATAGATATGTTCTACTATATTGCTATTATTTTTTTAAACAAGCTAAATATAATTTTTACGTAACCAAAGCGCCAGATTTAAAATTTCGTAATTTTACAAAAAAATGTTTTATAGTGATAATGAAATGTAAGTGCAATTATATATTTGTATGTGTGTATAAATTCAACAAATAAAATTTGTTCGCAGGTAAATATAGACTAATAAAGTAATTGTATGCTCTTATTTTCGCTTTTATTTTCTGGGGTTAGTTCGCCACTCCATTTTTCATCAATTTAAGTGCATATTAACTTAAATAAGTAGCTACAAATTTATAACTCAATGTTTTTTTTTATTTCAGATATTCAATATCGTTCGTTCTCGTCAAAAAGGACGTCAAAATCAAACAACATATACAAAAGATAAACTGAAAAGTGCTATTAAGGCTGTTTTAATAGATCATATGAAAATCAACCAAGCGGCGTTCGACTATATTCCACGAAATATTCTAAGTGACCATGTAAAGAAAGATCAAATAAATAATGGTGAAGTACTTAATATTTAAAGTTCAAGGTAATGGAACTCACAGAAAAATTGTCAATGATATTCAAGAACAATAGTTTAAAGAGCGAATCCCGATGTGCTTTAGGAAAGGTTTTCCATTAACAATTGATTGTGTTAGAGAATCTGCTATTGAATATGCTCGAGAACTAAAAAGTTGCAATGCAATTTAAAAAGTTCCAGTCTTGGGTGAAATACAGCAAGTGAAGATTGGTGAAGCACGGCATAATAACCTGAGGAAAACAGAAGGGTTGTCTTCAAATAGAGTCCAGGTATGTATTTAATAAGCAACGTAATGAATCTTATTTTACCATCCTCGAAGAATTGTGTCTGAAGGACGTTGATCCACGATTGATATATAACATGGATGAAACTGGACTGAATCTCAAGTGCTACAGATTCTTCTCGAAAAGTATTGTTGATAAAAACTGGAACCAAATCCAATTCCCAGATTCAAGTAGGCGAAAGGGGCAGTATATCCACCGTGGTTCCTGTTATTAATGCTATAGGTGATGTGCTACCACATTTTATTATATTTAAAGGTACACGAATGAACCAGCAACTCCATGATATGCTTACTGAGAAGGGTTTTAGTGCATCAATGACAGTTAATGAGTGCATGAAAAGAAATATTTTTTAAGTTTTTAAAATTCTTCCAGAAATACAGATGTCATCCAGATCGCACACATATTAGCAGGCTGTCAAGTATGCTATGGAAAACACATTTGAACTTATTTGTATCCACCCTCACTGTACACACAGATTACAGCCACTAGATGGATATACATTGGAATAAACCTCTCAAAAGAACAAAAGAAAATATGTCTGCGAAACTTTCTCAGGGTATCGGGTTATTATTAACCGGTTCGACTTTATCAATCTGCTTCAAAAAGTTTGGAAGAATGAAATGGTTCCTAAAAGACACATAGTCACTGGTTCATTTGCTTCTTGTGGTCTATTTACCTTATAAAATATTGTCAAAGAGTACGAATATTCGATTAGTGAAACATTTATCTCTGCTCCAGCTCCTAATATAGAAATTCAAACAAGGAGCCTCCAAATCATTAACAAAATCATGCCAACCTACCTCAAAGACTATAGCAAATAATTACCATAAAATCTCACATTGTTCTGTCACCACAGAAGAAAATGCAAAAACTAAGAAGACACTTTTAAAACGAAATCTTCAATTGGCTATAAAAAAACGAAGAGATAATCAAAACAAAAAAGTAAAGCCATCACCTTCTAAAAGCAAATTGTTAGATATTTCTTCTCAGTGTTGCACATCATCACCTATTCGTCAGCCTTCCACATCTTCATCTATTCGTCTTCCCAAATGGATGGACAAAACAAAGGATGGTTCAATCTGCAATGTTTATGGGAAAAAGTGGAGAGACAATAAAATGTTAAAATGCATAATTGGTAACAAGTGGTGCTGTGAAGACTGTTTTGAGGTGCAGCGCTACTTATTCTGCATCCACACATTTAAAACTTGTTCACATCATTATGATACTATTTTATAACTTTTTAGAACATTAATTCTTGATATTTATATTTTGTTAATTCTATAATATGCTGAACTAACCCCATCTCATTTGAGCTAATAAAATCTTTTCCAATATGTTTAAAATAAAATATTATATTTTGCAGTTATATTATCAAAATAGAAGTATAAGCTACATCACCAATAAGTAATATCCATTTTAAGTGAAATTATATACTGTTAAATCCTAAAATGGCGAACTAACACCGGCTAGATGTGCAGTGACTTGTGAAATTAGTTCTTTTATGATGGTAGCATAGATATACCTACAACAGGATATTCTTGTGTTGCCACATGAATTAGAAGTCATTTATCAAAATACCATAATATCTACCATAATATCTACATGTTATCATACCATCAGTTCCGATATTCATCAACGATTAATTTGGATGCACAGAGGAACTATCAGCTAAGAACTAAAGTATTTCTCTGTCGCTAACAATATCAAGAATGTAACGGAGCAGAATGATAAATTCTTTTATTTCAAGTATAGGGGCCCTACTTGATTAGAGAAAACAATCCTACCGGTAGCTATGACCACAAGGCGTTGAATAAGTTCATAAATGAGGAAGGTATCAAATTCGAACCATACATTCCTGAGTAGAGTGGAATTAGTTTTGAAGTCAAACCATCAAGTAGATTTTTCAAAGAATAATACTATTCTAAACTTATTAGGTTTCATAGTAATACATCAAGACAACAATTGCCCCAAATCGTCCAAACCTGAAGAATAATATTTCTTCAGTGAAATTTCAATGGGATTTATAACCACTGGAGTGTACTTTGGAGGTGAAATGAAAAACTACATCTATTCCATTCCCAGCATCACAGCGACGCTAGGATACAAAATTATTGAGAGATCTAGGAACCCCATCCACCTCCAGATAAATAGACGTGCGCATTCGATTAGAGGATATCAGGGCAGGTCAGTAGACATTAGAGAAAATAATTATTCAACTAAATTTAAAACAGGTATGATGAGCACCACACCTGAGCAGCTAGGGGGGGACAAGTGTGATTCTAAAGACCCACCCCTTTTTTCCAAAGTAAAAATGCCCCCAGAAATTTGCCTGTTAACTCTCTTTTGCCATGCGCTTTACAAATACTTTCTTTTGGTATTACTCATTAACGGTTTAAAACACTGAAGCTACCGTGCTAACACAGCATTCTGAACATTATTCAAGACATAGAGGGCACTGCACTGTATGCATGTAGGTATCTATTACACTATATTAGCTTGTGTTATAATATCATGCCCCCACAGTCAGGTATATATATGCACCTACAATTTATTTTGTGTTAGAATAACAGTCTGTCTGATAGGTGTTGTTATGGTAACGTTGTTTTCTTCATCATATATTCTATCAGTGCATATTTTAATTCTACAGCGCAAATACTGTAATAAGTAGCATATAAGGTAGGTACTTATGTACAAGGTCAGAATGCAGAAGATTTTAACAGAATCTGTTCACTGAATAGCTATTAAATTTCATCTGATTAAATTTTGTTATTGTCCTTTATAATAAACTATTTGTGAAGTATTGGGTTGCTTGCTATTACAAAATACTTGAGAAGTTTCTACATTTAATTTGCTTCATAGTACTCTTTAGCTCTGTTTGGGGAAAGATGACTGTGAACTTAAACTTAATTCCGATAATCCTTCAAAGGAAGAACAGTTAGAATTCATCGAACTCAAAATGCATGGCGCATGCAATGCATACTAGGATTTTGGATTGTGGAAAATTTTGTTTATTAAGGTTATCCAACTGTGCTGGGATAAATAAGCTTTCCCCCAATTAACTTGACCTGTTAGAGAAAAATGGTCTGAATATTAGACTTCAGCACAAGATCGCTTTGCTGCTGCTGCTAGAATGGTTGGATCCATTAGTGAATACATGCACACAAGACTGCTACGACACTTGAGTGAGAATGAAAGGTTTGCAGTTTCTCTAGATTCCAGCACTGACTATTCTGGTTATCATTATTTAATAGTTTATATCAAGTTACTTTTTAAATAAAAGAAAAAGAAAAGCCATTCATTATATCGGCCAGTTTATAAAGAGACATGTCAAAAGAATTGATTAACTTATTTTACTAAAAAAAGCGCTTGATGCTAGCCTGGATATTTGCTCTCATAATATACAGTATTGACCAATTTGTTGTTCAATTGTTGATTCATCAAATTGTCGCAAGAATTACTTCATTTTAAATAACAGTAGTTATGAGGTTACATTTTATTCAAATTCCCAAGCGATTTAACACTAAGAAACTATAGTGTGTTGTAATATACCTCTCATTTTAGTTTCCAAAATGAGCTTAAAACAATGCTCGTTATAGTATTTAGATGTATATTGCTTGAAAATAGAGGAATAATAATTTGTGTATATTTTGTGTTAAAGTTCCCACTGTGGCGCAGAGGACCACATTTAATTATAATTTGTGTGTATATAAATTAGTGTACCCTTAAAAAAGTATTTATCATTTTTTTTATTTACCGGATCATTAGAAAATTAAACCTACCTCATACCACTCATATTTTGATACGATTGACTGACCCATTGATGTGCTGACAACCCTTTCATGCACATTTTCAGAATTTGTTGCAACAATTACTACTGGTGGAACAGGTTCTAAGTAGGTTCTGATGATGTCAAACCATTTGGTTATGTTTGCAAATGATTTCCAGTTGGTTATGCTATAGAAGAGCAGTATTCCCTTTGTACCACTATAAACGGCTTTATAGCTGCTCCAATTGTCCTCACCACTAGTGTCCCAAATCTATATTAAAAACATCATAATGCAAAAACCTATATACATATGTATGTACATGTAAAAAACATAAGTAAACATGTCGAAAAAAACCTGCAATTCTCAAACATTTAATCATTTTAAATTATTCTTATCTATTAACATTTAGCAGTATTCATCTTGATAATTTTAAATCTGTTATAATATTGTTTTAAAGAAACAATTCTCAATAAAATAGCAACAAACCTGCAATTTTATTTTGGAACTATTAAGCACAGTTTGCTTCATTCTGAATTCAATTGCCACTGTAGGTGCTGAGTCTGTTGTTTCACCAAGATAATGGTATAGAACAGCAGACTTTCCAACACCTTCATCACCAATTAAAAGTACTTTGAATAAATAATCATATGAACTGTCTGCCATTCTCTCTGTCTGGTATATACTTCTATATACACTGAAAAGGAAAAAGGTTAAATTTATATTATGTCAAATGCAAATGAAAGAAAACTAAGACTTACTACAATCTAGATATTGGTTTGTTAATCATAATGATTTAGGCATCAACATTTTTATATTAAAAAAATCTGTGCAGATAAAGTGATCTAAAAATTGATGCCAATTGTTTATCGTTCTCAAAATATTGTTAATAATATTAAAGGGAAATTATCCCCATTCCACTGATTGAATTAATGTTAGTTTAGATAATTGGTTTATTATTTTAAAAAATACATATAATAAACTTAGGTGAAATTCAAAATAATATAATATTCTCTGTTTAAAAAGTTTCCAGTATACAGCAGGAAGTAGTACAATAAACAACTTGGTGCTAATGAAAGATAGTATATTCCCTAAATAACAGACTTTGATAGATGTAGCTATTAAACAGCATATAAAACTAGTACCTATCAAATAATTTATGCTTTTTACCTCTCAAAAACTTATGTATGTTATTTTAAAATCCTACATGTCTAAAATTAAAATTTATTATTTTAATCTTTATCTGACAGAGAACAATAGGCTAGACAACAAAATATAAAAATAGTTTCTAATATTTTAAATTCTATAAGATTTTTTCTAATAAATAGTAAAAAAAAGTTACATTAATTATTTCATTTCCTATTTGACTAGAGTATTGACTACGAAACCCATGCCATATTCGATGTCATCTTTCTGAAGATACCACTAAAACTATCATATGTGCTTTCGTGTTTTCCAGAATTGATTATTGTAATGCAATTCTCTCTGGTTGTACAACATTATCCCTACAACGCCTACAAAGAGTATTGAATTGTTGTGCTCGGCTGATCAAACAACTCCCCAGACCCTCTCATATCACGGATGTGTTACGTGATCTCCACTGGCTCCCCATCCGTAAAAGGATCAACTATAAAATCTGTTGCCTTGTCTTCAAATGTCATCTCAAAACGGCACCCTTCATATCTGCAGTCTGTTCTCACACCAACTGACTCTGCTACTAGCTCTATGAATTTGAGATCGCAGATGGCACTCCGTCTCCACCAACCAATCTCAAGGAGCAGTGGGGCCACTGGCGCCTTCAGTTTTTATGCTCCTCATACCTGAAACACTTGGTCTGGTCAATATCGTTCTCAAACTAACTCGTTCACTTTCAAGAAATTATTAAAACCGAATTATTCTCTACATAATTCACTCGTGTACACCCGACTTTGATATTCTTATATGAATTGTTGTTAAATAAAGTATTATTATTATATTGATCCATTCAGAAACAGAGAATATCGAGGTGATAAGGACAACTATGGATAGAAATTTTTAGTAGAACATGATCTCCAATGATTGGATCAAGCAGGGAACTTGATGATGATTGATGATAATTCATTGACCAGATTTCTGTTTTAGATACAACAAGCACTTATCAATAAATATTATAAGTGCTATAATAGAGTATTCCTGGCCTAATGCAGACTTGTACAATTGATACTTGTGGTGCCATCAACTAATGCATCTAGTGAATATTCTTTGTCATCTATTTGATGATTAAAAGTATAACTGAAAAGCAGAATGCCACAAAATAGATGGAATCATGCCATCATTTTAAACAGTCATAAAGATCTGCTTGATTCAGTAGCACTAAGTATTATTACAAATGAGTTTGCTCAAGGCAGTGAATATCATTTAAACACATTCAGAAAATTTTAATAAAGTATTTCATTGAATTTTAAAAAGATGTACATTTTTACTTGTGTTCATTACAGTCTGTTCTTTATGGCTGTTTTAATGAATCAGACAAAGATCTAAAACACATTTCTGATGTAATATTGATTTGTTAAATTTCATTCAAATAAGAGAATAGTTATATAATGATAGAGTAAAAAGTATGTCAATATTATTAAATGCATTTTGATTGTAATCACAAGCAATTATCATGTATGTACTTTAGGGACCATGTCTTATAAACTATTAAAATAAAAGATATTAATAAATCAAAAGGAATACCAAATCAAACAATGGCATTACTAACATCCTATTCTCCAGAGTACTTATATAGTCAGGTAAGAACCAGGCACCTCTAGATTGAGAGTCATGTTCAATCACACAACTAGTACTCTGTACGAAAAACCTAAAGAGCTACCATGGAAAGTGAAAGCCTCCAGGTAGATATACCACCCTGAGCAGTGGATCACTTGGCTAGTGCATTGATAAAGAGTGCAGCCAACTATGTGAACTTTTGTAATGCCTATGTGTGGTTTGATATTTTTTCTGATTTATTTGATAAACTACTTGCAGAGTATATACATATTTGGTAAAATATATCACATAAAACTTCAACACAATATTAAATATAATATAAATGATTAAAAAATATATAAAAATCAGAAATATATATCTACATCAATTAGTATATTTGTGCTTGGAGATACACAAATTCCAAAACTTTTAGAGTTAAATATTAAGACAAATATTTTCTTTAATAGTAAACTCTATTTTGAAATTTGGTACACTAAGCAGAGTTCTATATAACCCACCAGAAAGTTATGATACACCCTGAAATTGTAAAAAAAAACTAAAATGAAAATTAATTTAATTTAAGTTGGTTCAAACCTAGTGATTAATAAAATTGTGTAAAAAATTTATACAAGCCTATCAGTGTGTGGTGTGTCCATAGGTGGCGGATAGTGGCCTTGTGATATGGAGGTCAGCTGTGAATACTAAAATAAGCATTCATGGACCAAAGCATTGTCCTAGGTATGGCTCTAAACTGCATCCAGGTGCTGCCTTGCAAAAAAGTTTTCTAACCAAAGGCTAGGCCACAGCTTGCAACTGTGCCCCCCTTGCACCTGGGAAACCACAGGGGTATTATCCTCCCTAACACTGTCTCAACACTATGAATGAAACTAATGCTAAACATAACTCAACATTGTATGATGGTAGTTCCTTCAAAAAAAGAGACTCTGTCTCAGCCAGTACTTAAAGTGCTCAGGCTCAAGGGACCATCATCATGTGAAAGCCAGGGCTCAAAACCCTTGGCTACTGCAACATCCTATCTGTGCAACAAGATCCTCTTGTTGGAAGTAGAGATGGGCAGAATTGGTGTGCAGATCTTATTCCTCAATTAAACCCATCTCCAAGGAAGTAATGAGATCAAGCTCATGTACCATTATGGTAAAGATATTGGTGAATGGAGAGAAGAAGGCATGGGATTCCTTGTTGCCAGCAACCTGTCAAGCAGAAACCTAGTTTTCCATGGATTCTCCCACTGCTAGCATCCTTAATGGATAATTAAGAAAATATCATCAACAAAAAATAGGTTTATTAATAGAAGATGACAACCAATTTTCCTCATGGGCTGCTAAAAACATATTAGCTAAAGTAGAACCTAAAGGTGAGCCCATTGTTACTGCAACAAACTGTTTTAGCTAATATATTTTTAGCAGCCAATGAGGATAATTGATTCTCATCTTCTATTAATAAACCTCTTTTTTACTGTAGATATGTTGATGATACTTTTAATTATCCCACAAAATTTAAATATATTAGATTTTGTTGAACACATGAATAGCAAACATCCTAATATAAAATGCACATGGAAAAATGAAAAAGATAAATTAGTGGTTTTTCTTGACATCAAAATTGATCATTTTGATAATAAAATTAATACATCTGCTTATTGCAAATCAATTTAGACTAATCTTTTATTAAATTATAAGTCAACTTCACCTATTTAACTTTATATCTATGATCTCTATATTATTTAAATCTTTGTATTATATGAAATTGAAAATAAAGGGTCTTTTATATAACAGTAGGAGTTTTATTCTTACAATATTATCACCATAATAGTGGCCCACTCACCTACAAATAATTATATATCTATATTAAAAATAAAAATGGTGATACCTCACATTTCATATTTCTGCCTCAGACTCTTTTGAGGCAGAAATACAAGTTACATATTTTTAGTGAGCAGGAATACACTTTGAGGCAGGTGTATACCTTTTGGGGAGGCATGAATATGGGTATCAAATATATGTCAAGTATATATCAACCCTAGCAACTTATAACATTTTTAAGTTTTAGAGAAAAAATATTTGTAATACACTTCTTTTATCCACTTTATAATTCTAGCTTCTTTAGTGAGTAAAACTGTATCAATCATAATGGGTGGCACTGAAGAGGGCTGTTTTCATGTTCTCAAGAAAGTAGAGTAAATTGAAAAGAACAAAGACCATCTCCTGCTAAATTTGTCCTCCCTAGGCATCAACAGCAAGTTGCATTCTTCTCAGTATTGTTGATTATGTTCTGTACAATATTCTTCCTAAGTAGCCTCCCATAATCTATACATGGAATGAATTTCTTGGTTATCCAGACACTATTGCAGCTAGCCCCACAGACTCTTGATTCAAGCAAGGTCTGAAAATCTTGCTGGTCAAGGCATCACCTCAATGTTGTGGCTGTTGTATGGCTTGCAGCATTGTCCAGCTGCAACATCATCCCAGTAAGGTCTAGTGAAAGGAGATGCTCATGTAGGATGTCCTGGTAGGCAGCAACATTGAGTCTTCCATCAATTCTGATCAAAACTTGAAAGCCATACTGAGTGAAAAACCACACTTGAAGTTTGCCACTGGTGCATGCAGTGCTACCTCTGCTGAGTTTCAGTATAGTGGTTAGGAGACACATCTGATTCCACTTGTCCAAGGTCCAGTTTAAATGAGTCCCAAATCCATTGTATATGATTCTGATAATTCCATGCAGTCAAGAGTTGCTTCTTCACTGCATCTTGTACATAGAGGACAGCTGAACAGAAACATTACTTCACTGTAGTAATAGATCTCAGACACCATAATCCTGTCTGTCTGTAGTTCTGATGAAGTTGGAGAAACACAAGATGGGGATTAAAAATCCAGCCTGTATCACAATGTTTTGCAAGAAGATACTGCACAGTTGAACATTTGGGAAAGCTGCTCTACTGGATGCCCAGTATCATCATGTAGACTGACCAGCTTGATTAGCTAATCATACAAAAGATAATGCAAAACATCTTGAAAAAATCATTAAAAGACATCAATAGCTGAGGTTTGTCCTTGAGTAAAATTGAGACATTGTTGTGATTGGCTGAATCTTAGTAATCACCCAAAAGCAAACTAAGTCATCCATCAGATCTAGCCACTGCAGCAGGAGGAACTTACATGCTAGCCTTCCTGTGTTAGGTATACATGCATTTAGCATCAATAGTTCCCAAATTTGGTAATTATTCAAAAATGAAATTCTACTCATAGTTTATTAGGATATTCAGAAATTTTCCTCTATCATGCAACTAAGCAATTAACTTTAAAATAATTAGCAATAAAATATTAGAAAAGTGGATAGAATTAAGTGTGCAACATATATTTATCTCAAACTTTAAAAAATATTATTTTTCAGAGGGAGTGCCATGTGGCTATGGCTGTATATGAACATTTCTTACATGCCAATTTGTTCCACTTTTCAACATCTCTTTCAGCATTACTGTTTCCATGAAAAATAGTGAAAGACACAAGGGCCACATGAAATAGATGTGAAAATAATTCTGATTTTTTGCCAGGCAGATACATCACAGTTATCATCAGTATGCTCTCACAGATTAAATAGGTAGATCTGAAATTAAATATTAAATGCAAAAAAATAATATATGCTATGTGAGAAATTCTATGTGAATGTCAACCAAATTGCAAAAAATAGTACAATATAGATTATAAAAATTATCCAAATTCAAAAATAGTTATTTCAAAGCTATACTATTGAAAACAATGAATAAAATATTAAACACCTTTGTTTTTATGACTAATTGAATATCTTCTATATTCTGGCATCACAATTGAGTTAAATGTGCAGTATATCTTACATAACAATACATTTATTTTAAAAAATCTGGTGAATGCCTCCTTCTCAAAAAAATATTGGAATTAGCCGTTGTTCATTAAGTATTTCATTTTTTCGATTTTGAATGACAAGTATTCAAAGTGAGTCATTGATGAAAATTTTACATAAGTTTATGCACTGCATTCATTACATGTCATATTCACTTTATATTTAATATTCTAAACAATTTTAGTATATTACATTGATACAACATAATAAAAGTTACTCCAAGGCTACCATGATAGGCTAAATAACAGATAGAATAGGTAAGTTGGTCACTATATTATTTTGTTGCAGACTTACAAACAAATTTTATTGTCTCTATTGTCAGTGTTTAATCTAGCTACTGCCAGATATCTCTGGGAAATACCATAAAACTAAGTACCTAAATCATTATACTTATGGTGGATTTCAGTAGTGGTAGATACCTACCCAACAGATCATATTTTATGTTAGTGATTAATCTATTTAAGCATTTTTAGAATCCATCTGTTGTGAAAATGTTAAAATGAAGAGTGCATGCTTAAAGAATATGAAACTTACAAATACTGAATAGTGGCTTTAATTCATCACATTACTGAAGATGCATTAATATCTGGAAGAGAAGAACAACAAAGGTAACAAATAAACAGTCCATGAATTAATTGATATGCTGAAAACTGAAATTTTACCATTTAAGCAACATTATTTTAATAAAATGATCCAAGAGTCATACTTTCAGGATATACAAAAGTTTGAATACTGTGCTTTTTGTGTACAAGATGAAACTCAAAGGCATCATTTACCAGTGGCAATCAAATTTCAATATTTACATGCCACCTCTGAATCTCTGATGGAACAATACAATTAGCTTTTATATCTGATCATTTAAGGTATGATATTTATTCCAGCTACTATTTCTTATCAAAAGTGATAGACTACATAACTGAAAAGAATGGTAACATTGAGATGGATGTGTTCCCAGATAGAGCACCTTCTCAATTTAAGAATAGATACATGTTTCACATGGTTGCACATTTAACTGTAGTTAAATTGGTCTTTTTTCTGCACAAACCATGACAAAAGGTGATGTTGATGCAATTGGATGGAAGTTGAAATGCATGAGAGGCAATTAGGTCAGAAATTTGTGGATTCAAGTCCTAGGTAGGGTATTACTGAATTCACTTTCAAATTGGCTGACATTGATAAAGTCAAACAATTATTCACTAATCACTGGAAATCAATGATGGCTACTGTCAAAAGAATGAACAACAATTTCTGTTCTTCTGGGGATGACAATGACTGTATTGTAAAACACAAATCTTTATAACACAAAGTAATTTGGTTAAATGGTAATTACTATTTTTGTGGCTCTATGAATATTATGAATTATTTGTATTCATAGATTTATGCAAGTTACATATGTTTTATAGTTTTGTATGAATATATTAACTTATATAAAATCTTAAATAAGAAAAGTAAAACAACCCACATATAAATAAATGTGGAATATTTTACTTTTTTTATTTAAGATTTTACATTGATCAATTTCAAGGATTTTGCCAAACATTACAAATAGAAAGGGATTTGTTTATACCACTAATAAAATGTTCAATATAATCAAATTAAATTAAGATTCTATTGATAATATGTCATCTTTTTTAGATGTCAATGTGTGTATAAAAAACAATAATTTTTACTTGTGTTTATAGAAAACCTACTTATACAGGTTTATTATGTATAAGGTTTTTCTGCTTGTTGTCCTCATATTTACAAAATTAGCTTGATCAAATGTATAATTTATAGAGCTTACCTAAATTCTTCCTCGTTGGATTAAGTTTGATAAAAAAATTCATATATGTAGAATGAAATCTTTACTGCAGCAAACATACAAAATTTAAAAAAACAATAAATAAAATATGTCAAGGCTTCAATTAACATTATAGAAATAGATATAATCCAACAAAGATGTGTAAAAAATATGGCTTCAACATAAAAACATTATCTTTTCAAGATCAAATCAAAACTATGTATCCATGTGCATCTTGTTCTACACCCAAGTGGAAGCATAATAAGATGGACAGTCAAGCTTGGAAATTAAAAGTACTGTCTAGTATATTTGAAATCTATGAAACAGTCCAGTCAGAAATGAAAAATGTAAAGTTATTAAAATGCAAAACAATAACCTGAAATATAGTGTGGGACTTAGGACCCTCAACAGTAAGTTGTATATACACAACCATCACTCTTCCTATAATCTAGTTGTCCATGGTGAAAACCAAGGAATAGTCATCAGAAACTCAAGCTCAAATCCACATTTTGAGAAAAATTCGTATCACAATGAGAAGTATTGCTCAGAAACTCAAAGTGAGCCTTGGTTTTGTAGCCACCATAGTCACCCCCTGGATCTGCCCCTGATAATATATATAAGAATATTTTTTTAATAAATTTCCTAGGGTGTCTGTTTTTTGGGATACCCTGTAATCTTTCTGTGCTTGTTCTGTAAATATTTCTGATTAAATACAGAATTAGGCCAAACTAATCACTATATGTTTCTTCTGTGCCTGTATTAGTTGTGTTAGTAAGTTTAAGAGATGTTTGGACTTCTACTGACAAAAGGAAATCAGTAATTATAATATATTTATCATGTGACCTGGATATTAGTCCCTAAACATTATGTCTTATGATATTATAAATGATAATGTTAGAATGACCTAATTTAGAAGGAAATATTTTATATATCTTGTTTGTGTCATGGTGAATAATTTTTGCTATTATAGAATATTTTTTCTGGAATGAATATTCCAAAGGTGTTACATTGTTAGTTAGATTATAAGTTTTAAAATAGTACATTCCTAGTGTTCTTTAGTAGAATGGTATGCCAAATTTACTTTAATAAAGCATTAATCTAAGAAAAATTAGTAAATATTATCTTTCCCAAAATCTTTCAGCAATACACTTTTATTCTTTTAAAAATGGGAATTTCAAGAAAAATTTAGACATTTTAACCTTAGGTGTGTTGATACTCTTAAATAATTTTGATATTAAAACATCATTTTGGTAGTCCTTTGATTGATCTTAAGAGTATCCATTTTGGTATATTTTGAAAATCTAGAAATCTTATATAATTTTTCATCCAGTAAGTAAACAAATTCCTAAGTAAATAGAACTTTTTTTAATCAGTACTTATGTAAAATTAGTACAAAACATTATGTAGTTTCAAAAAAATAATACCTCTACATAATTTTTATTGGCTCTACTGGTACTGGGGAAATTAGTTTTCATTTGATTGACTTAGAGTCTAAATTGGCCCAGTGGATTTTTAATTGATTCTGGCATTAAATTTAGAATTGTTACTAAAAAAATTATGCGAACCTAGGGTTTAGCATCCTTAAAATTTTTTTTTTTAAAATTAAAACAACAAGTGCTAATCAATATATATATATAACATATAATCAATCCAATTTTTTTAATAAAATGAAAAAGTGCTAATCAATATATATATACAACATATAATCAATCCAATAATTAAACTGGATAATGGGCGAGCAACTAAGTGTGTTTCAAACCATCACATCTGAAGAAGCTGAAAATATTTTGCGCAATGTTAAACCTAAGAACAGTCATATTGATTTAATTCCCACAGCT